>PYXC01001719.1:7500-70000 GCA_015244755.2 Tenualosa ilisha | reverse complement strand
CTATTTTCTTTATGTTTTTGTTTAGATCTGCTTGGTGTTCCAATGCAAATGTTGATTTTCCCCCATATTTAGTGATTAGTGAATTATGCGAGCTGCAGGAACACCTGAGTCACACAATCCTATGCACACACACGCACACACACACACACACAAACACACAAACACACAAGATCTAGATAAGATCTTTTGGAATACTCATGCATGTATTCTGTCTGTTGATTTGATGATTACTTTGTAAAATTTGATATTGTATATTGGTATTTTTTTCTGTTTCCTAAATCCATTGTATTTGCTAGAAACATTAATTATACTTTGAATGAGTCCAGTGTTCAGAGAGGTAAATCTGTGATATGATTGGATCTTTCCATTGTTTGACATCTTCAATAATAAAAAAAAAGTAAATTCTGAATTGTGTCATGTGAACAGGCATCGTGTTATCACAGTTTCTTTAGCCCCACTGAGTTAAACAGACTTAGGGCCCTATCATGCCGCGGCGCACTGTGCATTCGCGACATGCGCATGGTGTCATTACTATTCTGTGCCAGCGCATCGTTCATTTTTCCGGCAAAAAATCACGTTGTCTAGATAGCAGATGACACTGCGCCGTCACGGGTGTGTCAGCGAAAAGAAGAGGTGTGGTCTGGCGCAAAGCGTGCCAGATGCTATTATAAGGACGCAAAAATTAAATCCACCAGTGACCAACAAAACCCTGGTCTGTCGTCAGTTGCGCATTGCTGAAAAGCTATTTTAGGGGCACACTTTGGGATATGAAAGCGTGCACAATGCGCACAATTTTCCCTGGAAATATGAAATATATTTTGAAAGCTTTTGTTTCCCCCGTCTTCTAACATCATTGTACCGATTTTGGCACTGTTCGGATGTTCTTTTTTTGCCAAAGGCTGAGGACACAACTGAGGATATTTCCTCCCATACTTCCTTGATCGTGAAAATAGAGCCCATAGTGTTATCATACAGTTTCTTTAGCCCCACTGAGTTAAACAGGCATAGTATTATCATACAATTTCTTTAGCACTAATGAGTTAAAGGAGAACTCTGGTCGATTTCAACAAGTAGCTCAGTTGTTTGTGGTCACAGAGTGCTGTTAGTAGCGAGAAAAACAGAAAAAAATCGGCGTTTCCTACACTGAGTTATGCTCCTGCTAGAGTTCACACACAGGTGGCTGAAACGGGGCCGGCTTTTAACGTGCTGTTAGCCTCTTAACATGTTTGAGATGTCATTACAAGTGCCCTAGCCATGTGACCTGATTCCTTCCGAGTGAACACAGTGAATATGACTGCAGTAGATATGAAAGAAATGCATGAAAGTTGTGCTAATTCAGCCAGTGCCCATACCTCTGTTTAGTTCCACTGTTCCAGAGAAGGCCACACAAGTCAACTGTGGAACTCATACAGTCCAATATTCCAAAACATATTTTTTCCACCAAAACATGATGGTCATGAATTGCCGTGGTCGTGTCCATAGTAATGACTGTGTGGCAACACAGATAGGCTGTAGCCTGACATCACAATTGATCCTGCACAGCTCCAACAAGGCTAGTGTGTGTGTGTGCTCATGGGTAATCACGCAACAGTGCAGACTGACGCTTTCCCAGGGTCTTAAAGAGTCTTAAAATGTATAATGTGGTGCATTTCATGAGGACTATGTCACCTGCTTGAGGTGTGTCTTCCATTTGAGAGGAAATTTATTTTTTTCCATGTGAATTTGGGAGTTGTAGTCAATAGCTTGATTAAACCAGTCTACCCTATGGATGTAGACTCCTTACATTTGACTTAGAATCCCACAAACCTTTACATTTCAATCAGAATGGTCATAAAAAGGTCTTAAAGAGTCTTAAATTGAACTTGTTGAGACCTGTAGAAACCCTGGGTGGGTGTAGCATCTGCACCTCCCTGCCATGTCTGGATGCTTGTGGGGTCAGAGGATGGGGAACAGTGGGGTGTGGGTGGGTGTGTGGGAGCATCTCCATCCCCCTGCCATGTCTTCTGAGGGGGCAGATAGTTTATCAGCAGCAGTGGGTCTCACACTGGGCAGCTGCTTCTCTCCCTGCTCATCACCTCTCTCCTCTCAGTATGGGGAGAAATCTCACAGCACTCGGATTCTCAAGCCTGAGAATCATTATCCACCCCAACCTGAGGGCGCTCCTCTCTCTTTCCCCCTCTCACTCATTGTTCTCTTCTCTCTCTCCTTATCTTTCACTGCTTTTTTCCTTTTTTTCTACTCTGCCCTTCTATTCACATTTCTCTCTCTCCTCTCCTTCCCCCTTTTGTCCTTTTCTCTCTCTTTATTATTCCATGATCTCTCTCATCTCTCCCTCCATTTCTCTTCCCTCTATCTCTCCCCCTATCTTCTCTCTCTCCTCTTGTCCCCCTCTTCTCCTTTCTCTCTCTTTATTATTCCACCATCTCTCTCTATCTCTTTCTCTTCTCTCCCTCTATTTCTCTTCCCTCCCTCGCTCCCTCTCTCTTCTCTCTCTGCCCTACTTCTCCTCTCTCTTTTTCTTCATCCTCCCTTTGTCTCCTCCTCCTCCCCGCAACCCCTCTCCTCTCTTTCTCTGCTCCCTCTCTCCTCTTCCCCCTTTACTATTCTCTCTATATTCTTTCCCTTCCTCAATCCAGCCTCCTCTTTATCTCTCTCTCTCCTTCTCTCTGTCTGCTGTCACTTATTCTTCTCTCTCTGTCTCTCGTCCTCCTCTCTCATTGTCCCCCTCTCTGTTCCTCTCTTCTCTCCATCTGTCCTCTTCACTTTTTCTCTGCACCCTCTTAATGTATCCCTCATTCTTCCTCTCCTCTTCCTCTGATCCCTCCGTATCCTCACTCCTCTCCCTTTCTCAGACCCCTAGGAGTGAACCTGGACTAGCCAGCTAATGGGACGCACACACACACACACACACACACACACACACACACACACACACAATATAACTCTCTTTGTCTGTTCCCTACTAGAATGGGACCTAAGATGGCTGCTGCTCTGTCCTACAGGAACACACTCACCCAGCTGCACACGTTCCACTCCACCTTCACTGAGCCCCTCTATCCAGGGTTTAGGCTTTATTGAGACTCCTCAGTGTCCCTGTGCCAGATCACATGAGAACACCAGAGTCACACAGTCCAGTTCAAATACTTGTGTGATACTGAGATGCTATGAAAATACTCAGATTTTCATTTTGTTTATACATCAGTGCTTTGATGATACTATATGCAAAGGATGATATTGTTTTATCTTTGCTTTTCAAAATGTATATTACTGGGTGTACACTGAGTGCTGTGTAAAGACAAAAACAGGCATATATAAACAGGCAAATATAAAAAGGATCTTTTTTTCCTGACTTATTCAATTCAATTCAATTCAGTTTTGTTTATACAGCGCCTTTTACAATAGTATTGTCTCATGGCGCTTCACAGAAGGAGCACCCAAGAGCAACAGGGGCAAGGAAAAACTCCCTTATGTTCAGTTAATCTAGGAAGAAACCTTGGGCAGATCCACGACTCAAGGGGCTAACCCAACTGCCAGGGGTCATGGAGAAAAATTACAATCAGTAGTAAGCATGACAGACTATAAGTTGCCTATGGTTTAGCTAAGGTTCATAATAGTTCATAATAGAGTACTATCCCACTTTTACATTACTTGGTAATCAGTCTATAGGTGGTTATCAGGAATTATGGCTGGACAATGTAGCAGCGGCCAGGCATAGTGACAAACTCAAAGGAGTGAGATGGGTCATGGGGGTAACAGTAAGGGTCCATTTGACAGCGCCATTGTGAGGGGGGGTCAATCACAAAGCCTCAGGAAGGGGAGTCGGGCCCAGCATCGGCGTCCAGGAAGGTCCTCTGTGATGGGGAGTCGGTCCTGACATGGGCCTCCCGTAGTGTTGGTTGTAGTCCACTCAGGAGGGGAGGGTGAGAGGAGTCCGCCAGAATGAGGCAGGGATGACACTCAGCAAAGATAATTGTGGACAGAGGAAAATAGTGAATTAGGCCAGGCTCACATGTAAATAAAATATGATCTGTATCTCAGTTACAGACGTGTCATAATTTTTTGTGTTATCTCTTCAAATGAGTTGACCATGACACATCTGTCAGTCTAGGCTGTGTGCTCAGTCCACTGCTCTTCCCCCTGATAATCACACAAACTGCCCAGTCCAGCCCAAAGCAGCTCGTCCCATTAGCAGATGAGGCCACAGTAGTGGGTCTCATCAGTACTGATGATGAAACCTCATCCAGAGGGGAGGTGAAACAGCTGCTGGGCTGCTGTGCAGATAACAACCTCTCTCTTAATGGCCACAAGACAAAAGACATCATTGTGGACTTTAGAGCTCAAACACTCAACACTCCCCACTGCACACCAATGGCTGTCCACTGGAGAGGGTCAGCAGCACAACATTCCTTGGCGTCCACATCTCTCTCTTCAGGCATTCAGGAGTGTCAGTGAAAGGTGTTTATCTCAGGTTTAGATGGAAAGCTTCTTCTTTTAGGACATTTATGAACCCCTGAATTACTCAAAATGACACTTAGAGCTTCTGCTCCTCTTCGTCATTCAGTATTTGGGTCATTACACACCAACTCACCCAGTCTCACAGTTTATGTCATGGATTTTATTGAAAAGTTCACATCAATTCTCCTGTGTAAGAAGTGCAAATGTGCCAAATCTCAGAGCTGTACTCCGAATACTTTTTTTTGATTATTTATAAAATTGTGAAATACACCAGTACAGGCCAATTTGCCTCCCTACATTAAGCCTTGCCAAATAAAGACATCTCACTGGGCAAAGCTGTAATCTTCCCCATGCCAGATATCACCCTAATAATGATTTCTGTTTGGTTTCTGCTTGTTTTATGTATAACATGAAGATTTATGGAATAAAGTCTATTTTTATGCTCAAGTGTCAAATCTTCACATTTCCAAATTCAATATTTCTGTGAGTTTTTGGTATTTTGTATCTAAACATTCTGAGAAAACTGATCTAAAGCCTGAGAACTGCTACTTGCACCATCCACTTGTACTTCAGTGGACCATCCAAGAGCACTCTGGAGTGTCTCTTGTCCTGTGTTGTAGAACACAGTTATTTTTTTTTACTACAAAATAATCTACGCATGGTGAACATGAAAGTTTTAGCCATTGAAATGTCTTTATTTGGCGCCTTTACTGGTGCATGTTAGAAATAGAAAAAATGTAAAAAAAAAAACATTTTTTAAAAATTTAAAAAAAGGGCAGCTGCTTCTAGTGTCCCTCAGCTCTCCCTGCTCATCACTTCTCTCCTCTCAGTATGGGGAAAAATCTCACAGCACTCGGATTCTCAAGACTGAGAGAAATTATCCACCTTCTGAGCTCCTCTCTCTCTGTCTGAATAGGTTATAAAGATCTGATTCTATTCTAAGCTCCTCTCTCTCTCTGTCTGAATAGGTTATAAAGATCTGATTCTCTTCTAAGCTCCTCTCTCTCTCTGTCTGAATAGGTTATAAAGATCTGATTCTCTTCTAAGCTCCTCTCTCTGTCTGAATAGGTTATAAAGATCTGATTCTCTTCTAAGCTCCTCTCTCTGTCTGAATAGGTTATAAAGATCTGATTCTCTGACATCACTAATGAATATACTGTATTATAATTAAATATGTTGGTGGTGTTTAGTGAAGCCCCACCTCCACAATGCAGAGGAAGTACTAATGAAACATGACTACTGAGAGGATCTAAAGCTGCTGATTCTGGGACCAGATGTTTCACAACATGAGAATTCCTCATTTCTGTTCCACCATTTTCCCCATTTGTTTTGTTTGCCTGCAATAGGGATCCAATCAAAAACGGGCTTCTGCTCCTGACGGGATAGAGGTGAACTAGATGCGTGTTTTGAGACATTTGATCTGCCTTCATTGATTCAACCTCAGGGAAGTGGGAGATGATGGAAAGGTAGCCAGAGTGGCCTGTGTCAGTGGTCCCCAGCACTGGGAGAGATGACCTTATATGGAAACAGATTATATCAGATAGACCATAGTCACCTGGGGGATGAGACTGAGGCAAGCTCACACATTGAGATGCTTGATGAAAAGCAGGCTAGACCTGGTAGGAAAAACTGATACTTTAGCTATTTTGGTGTTTCTGTCACCTCATGGATAAAGATTATATCAGCAAGAGACCATAGTCACCTACAGGTGAGGATGAGACTGAGTCAAGTCCAGGCAAGTTCAGTGCTACAACATAACCAGTTCTTGACTGTAGGGGAAGTGAAAGCACAGCTAACAAAACAGAAATAAAAAAACAGACTTAGAAGTCTGACTACCAAGTGAAACTGCTGATCCTCAGCTAGAATTTCAGTCATGTGACTGGGCAAGCATTTGTGGTTCTTCCTGCATAAAAAGTAGACATGACTGAACAGAGGGGCAAACACATTTTATCAGTATAAAATAAAACTTGTTACATTAAAGATGTAACTTTGAACTGTTTTGAACATTCCTGCAGTACTATGTAAGCAATATAACCCAGAGGAGTGGGGTTGTTAGCGGATACACCCACAGCTGTGGTTCCATAAAATAAAAAAACTATACTATAGGTAATCCCCCAAATGACTGAAGTACAGTAGTGAAGTATTAGTAGACATACATTGTTACTATGCCCCTCTGTAACTGACAATAAACAGTGTGAGACTGTGGGCTTTATCTGTGATTGTCAGCATCAGTCACATGCCTGCTAACAATGTGACTGCTTACTGTGAAATTTAACCACAAAACCTTAGCCTTTGGCTCTGACACTATCTCTGATCCTCTTTTCCTGTGTCTCAGGGCTGTAATTGTGTTAAGAGAGACTGGAGGCTCAGAGCAAAACCTCTGCCTTCTTTGCTACAGCACACTGGCCTCTCAGGCCCTTTTCCCTGTGAGACAGAAGAGTCTCAGTGTTCTGTATGTCGTGTTCAGACCTGTTCTCATACAGTCAGTCTATGGATTTGCTGTGTTCTCAGGGGCAGCTGAAGAGTTGATGAGGAACAGCTGAGACTGAGGGATTGACTATTTTTCTGGACACTGAGGTAAGGTGAATCACAGCCTAATCACTTTTGACTTTGGAAACATGGTGACATTGTGTGGATTGTTGGTTGATGTACTCTGTGGTCCCCTCTGTTTAAATATTAAATATTAATATTAAAAGAATTTAATGTAAACATGCCATAGTCAGAGCCACCACACTCATTTATACCATAAAACTATCTAAAGAAATGGACTAGTAACTCACCAATGTCAATGCTATTTGTCCTTTTAGAGTCATTTGTGAGCATTCATTTTATTGTAGCTATCAGAGGTTACCGTTATTTTGAAGTCAGTACATTAACGACTACTTTATTCACAAGTCAATGCAAGTAGGCTTCCCATACTTAGGGGAGAGAGGGGTGAGATGAGTTAGTTTTTACATTTTTCATCACAGCCACATGTTTTTTTTTTTTTTTTGCAATCTTCACACCACGTCAACATCCTAAGTGTCCTGCTACAAAGTGTCCAAGTGTCCATTTTTATGGTTAAAGTGACAAATATGCTTGAGTGGCATAACTGACCCCATGGATAGGGGGGGAATGTGTCAGGAAAAAGACAGGATGGACCACGATAGCGTCAAGTTGCAAATAGTTTGTACATTTTTATGGTTAAAGTGACAAAAATGCTTAAGTGGCATAAGTGTGTACAAATGATGGTATGGTATGGTATGGTATAGCTTTTATTGTCAATTTCTTCACATGTACAAGACATACAAAGGAATCGAAAATGCGTTTCTCACTCCCCTGTGGTGGGGAGAGCAAGGGGCCGCTGTGGATGTCCGCGCAGCCCATGTTCCAAATTAGGGGGGATGAAAGGCACAATACAGCATAACATGAGGAGAGAGGAGGAGAAAAAAAGGCATCACTAGTCTGCTCTGCAATGGGGAGCACAGTGTAGGGGGGCAAAAAGCCCACATAAGCACATATAGAATGCATGACCTGCAGCGAGAAGGGGGGATAAGAGGGTATGAAGTGGTGAAGGCGTGGGGTGGTGGGTGGGGGTGGTGATTGCGTGTCAGTAGAAGTGTGTAACGGCCAGAGAGTTGCTTCTTATGGCCTCCAATCTGTGAGCCTCAGTCCGCAGGGTGACACAGCGATAACACAGCCAGTAGCCATGGAGACAACCTTGATCAGAACCCAGACAGAGACAACAATTCGCCGGTGTCTTGAAGATGGGGGTAGGGGAGTGAGAGCGTCTCCCTGCCTTGTTCTCCGGGGGAGTTGTTTTTCCAGCGATGGATAGAATTGGAATGTTTGGGTTTTAGGGCGAGAGGCTTACCATTTTCAAACCTCTCTATGTCCAAACTGGGCTCCAATTTTAGCCAAATCCTTTTGTGAGGCAGTGAGTATCTCCATGACGTAATCCATCGCCTTGAGCTTCTCCAAGATATCATCCATTTTGCGTTCTATGGCCACAGTCCGAGTGCCCACAGTTCCCACAATTCTGCCCACTGCCTCAACCATGATGGGCAGCCGAGTGGGGCTTTTGACAGCTGTTGCCGTCTTTTTCATTTCTCGATAAACCAGGCCAATCAGCAAGAAGCCTGTAATCATGGTTCCAAATAGGTAGATGTCTTCAATGACCTCCACAGAAAGAGTTGCCAGACACACGACCCTCCACCTCTCCCAACCGTCCATCGTGTAGCCAGCTGCAAACGTTCCGGCAGGACAATCAGGTTCCCCCGAACCCAAGCTTCTCCTGGAGAAGATGGTGTCAATTGCGTTTAGAGACCAGTTGATTCAAAATCCATGATTTTCAGTTTGAGGAGCAGGGTGAAGAGAGTCTCTCAAGACAGATTCAGTCGAGACAAAAGAAGCAAAGCAGGCAAGATAACGGGAGGGAAGGGAGAGACGAAGAATGCAACTGCCTTCGCTGAAAGCCAGACACACCTGATTAACCAATGTGTGAAATAATGCTTAACAAATGGCAATAAGATGGACTTCTTCACCATGGACAAAGCATTAACATATATATTTATAAATAATTAACTGATGAGAAATAATTAAGAGTTTACTAATGATTAACAGATGTGTTAAATAATGCTTAATAAATGCTTAATGAGGAGGAGTTATTATAAGGTGCTACCAAACCTTGATCGTAGATAAAAGATTGTCAAATGGACCAATGCCTCCCACTTGACCCCTTCAGAACTGGCTGATTCTCAAATCTTATGTGCCCACACATCTCAAAGGAAAGTGTGCAAAATTATACCTCAGTATCTCAAATATTTCTATGCAAATTATGCCTTAGAATGCACAAACCCTCTCTTTCAAAAAAGAGCCTGTGAGCATTTTTGGAAACTTCAGACTATAATATCACCAAAAATATTTGAGATTCAAGCACAGGCTTTATGTTATATTTATTTTAGAGAAAATAAAATGGGCCCCTCAAATGGTCATGTGGGGTAGGTGCTACAAAGCTATTATTTTAATATGGTAGAGATATGTTATTACCCTTACAAATATCCAAAACTCAGAAATGCTAAATTGTCTATTTCTGAGAAAGTGTACACTTTTTATTGCCGTTTGGCAATAGATGACGGTTTGCCCATCAATGGGCCAAATTTGACCTTTACATTTTCACCTTTCGCCACTTCCAAGAATAATGAAATTTGATACCTTGCTACACTGGGCTTTCAAGAGTCTTTCATGAAAAGCTCAGATCATCATCTGTTTTGTGAAATCATGTGTTGTCCCACAACTGTCAGCCGAAAATTTGATGATGAGTCGCCTGCCAACATTTGTTTACATATACCATGTGACCTTTTGTTTATGTAGCCATGTGTTTCATCTCCATGTGTCTCTGTTCACACCCTTCATTTGGGCCCTAGGAGTGAGAAGGCAGAGCCCATTTTTTATTGATGCTTCACTTTAGCTTTTGCATCTCTCTACTTTTGAGTCACATTGGTGTCACACAGCACACAGGTTTTGATGCTCTTTCAGAATAGTTTTTAAATCAGGAACTGTGGTTGTTTTTACTAATAAATGAAGAGTTTGAACAGAATTAGAAGAGGAGTTGTTAGTCAGCATAGCACCCCCTAACTCCCTTTGGTTTGCTGGGAGACACTGCAGGACCAGTTCTGAAATTATTTTCAGTGCTTTGTTGTGTCTGTTATTCCTTTGTGGTCAGTAATTTTCTGTCTGTTGTTTCTGTCTGGTTCAGTAGTTTTCTGTTGTTTCTGTCCCAGTGAGACTCTGGTTGTAAAGTGAATCCAGAGGCTGAGGGGGCAGCAGCTCACAGTGAGGATCTGAGATCAGAGTCTGCAGTACACAGAGTCTGTAGTACAGGAGTGTTACCATGGAGACTGAGGAAGACATGGATGATTCTGTGAACAGGAACAAAACATCTACTCCTGCAGGGTGAGTTAATTTCTCTATTACTCTATGAAGAGTAACTGACACAGACAAGACACAGTAATTGCATGTGTTTTGTCTCTGTGTGTTTGCAGTCCACACACACCGAGGCCTCCATCTCCAGTACCCAGTGGTGTGTCCATGAAGAGTGATGAGTCCATGTTTCACCCTGGAGACTTCAGCAGTGAACCAGACCCATCAGGTCTAGAGTGAGTTTAGACATATAAGTGGAGATTGGTGCCGGTTTACACACACACATGCATGCACTCACAGACACATACACATGCATGCACACATATACACACATACACATTCTCTCTCTCTCTCTTCCACGATGTCAGATCTGAATCTGATCTGGCCACAACCACGCCCCCTCACTCTGCCTCACGGACTCACAGCTCGTCTCCCTGCTCACTCCCACTTCCTGGTTCGCGTGCACCTTCCCCTGTGTATTAATTGGTTTCACCTGGGCTCCACGTTATTTAAGTGCTTCTCTCTGATTCCCTGATGTCTGGCCTCGTCACACTTCCCTAGGATACGTTCTGAGTCAGTCGTGTGTTTCCGTCGTCTCCTGAGACTCTCCTGTGTGTCTAGCTCCCCGCGTTCCCAGACTCCTCCGTGTTCGGTATTGTCTACGTCTTAGTTCAGATTGTGTGCTTTTGTTTGGTCCTTTGTACTTCTGTTACCTGTTCTGGTTTTGTCTCTTGGTTAAACTTCTGAGCGTTATAGTTATTCCCTTACCCTCCGCTATCTGTAGCGGACGTTGACTGTTGTTGGTTTCTGTTTATCTGTTTGAAAATAAATCCGTTTTTTTGTTTAACATTCTACTCGTGTCTAGTCTGTGCCTGACACACAGACACACACACACACACACACACACACACACACACTTTCTCGCTCTTTCTCTCTCTCACACATGCACTTAAACACACATATACATATACGTACATATTTTCTCTCTCTCACGCACACGCGTACACACACACATTCACTGTCTCTCATCCTCCCTCTCTCTCTCTCACACACACACACGTAAGCATGCATGCATGCACACACCCATACACATGTTCTTGGTCTTTCTCTGTCTGTCTCAATCTCTCTTTCTCTCTCCCCCCTCTCTCACACAACCATTGCTGGTAATTGCATGTGTGTTATTTGTGTTTGCAGTCCACACACACCCAGGCCTCCCTCTCTAGTGCCCAGTGGTGTGTCCATGAAGAGTGATGGATGCATGCCTCTCCCACTAGACTTTAGTAGTGAACCATCAGGACTAGAGTGAGTTTAGAAATACGGGTGGACATGGGTGGCGGTTTTGCAAACACACATGCATGCACTCAGACAGACACATACACATGCATGCACACACACACACATTCTATCTTCAATTCAATTCAATTCAATTCAGTTTTATTTGTCGTGGCGCTTCACAGAAGAAGCACCCAAGAGCAACAGGGGCAAGGAAAAACTCCCTTATGTTCAGTTAGTCTAGGAAGAAACCTTGGGCAGATCCACAACTCAAGGGGCTAACCCAACTGCCAGGGGTCATGCAGAAAAATAACAATCAGTAGTAACCATGACAGGCTACAAGTTGCCTATGGTTTTAGCTAAGGTTCATAATAGTTCATAATAGAGTATTATCCCACTTTACATTACATGGTAGTCAGTCCATAGGTGGTTTCAGGAATTATGGCTGGACAATGTAGCAGTGGCCAGACATAGTGTCAAACTCAAGGAGTGAGATGGGTTATGGGGGTAACAATAAGGGTCCATCTGACAGTGCCATTGTGAGGGGGGGGTCAAACACAAAGCCTCAAGGAAGGGGAGTCGGGCCTAGCATGGGCATCTAGGAAGGACCTCTATGATGGAGAGTCGGTCCTAACATGGGGTAGTGTTGGTTGCCGTCCACTCAGGAGGGGAGGGTGAGAGGAGTCCACTGGAAGGGGGCAGGGATGACACTCAGCAGAGATAATTGTGGACAGAGGAAGAAAATGAATTAGGTATTGTGTGAGTGTTTGGATTTTGTTGCCCGTTTAGGACTGCCTAAAACTCGTCTCATTAAGACTCTGTACTCCCGCAAAAACGACCTTCTGAGCCTTTTCCTGTCGGCTGTGTGGTCTAGTGGATTGTCTCCAGACTTTGACTTGGGAGGCCTTTGACTTGGGAGGCCTCGGTTCGATTCCTGAGCGTAACACAAAGGGCATCAGAGGGGCAGTGTCAATGTTTCTGCTTCAGAATTTAAACGAATAATGGCAGTTATCAACAGCTTTGGTGCAACAATGGACACCTATGGGCAAGCCTTAGCAGTGACACATGAGACTCTAGTTTGTCATGACCTGCTCCTCCAGCAGCTTGTACAGTCTGTCCAGCTACAATGCATACAACGCTACAATGTTAACCCAGGTGGGTGTAGAGGTTTTTTAACGCAGTGCCAGTTAATGTTTGAACTTCAGCGCGCCACTTACCCTTCTGACCGCTCCAGAATTGCATGCATCATTACTCTCCTGGCAGATAAGGCACTGGCTTGGGCCACAGCAATCTGGTAGAGACAAGGCCCAGAATGTTTTGATGTCAAGCTTTTCACTGACATTATGCTCAAGGTGTTTGACCAGACCGCCATAGGGCAGGACGCTGCTAAAGAGCTTCTTCGTCTCTGTCAAGGGAACAGCAGTGTCTCTGATTATGCCATTACTTTTCATGCCTTGGCCGCCGAGGGTGGCTGGAATCAGACTGCCCTTATTTCTGTTTTTCTCAATGGTCTGTCTGACTCTTTAACCTGTTGTGGAGTACGATCACAAATATGTGATGAGCTGTGGCTGGTCCCCAGGGAGTACGATCACAAATATGTTATTAGAATTTTTTCAAATTGAGAGTTCCAATTATGATGCTACAATTACCCTCAGAAATTTTTAACACAAAGTTCTATGAAGCTATAGAATGTTCACATAGCATTCTAGAAGGACAGGGGGAAAAAACTCATTCTCCTGGGCACAGCATTATTAATAGAACTCACTCCTCAACAGGATAAGGAACTGTCTTGCTGTTAGAGAATTCCCAGAAGTCCCTCATCACCCAGTCTATTCACTTGGACAACCGGCTTCGTGAGTGGAGGAGGGAGCATACTAATCTCCAGAGCAGAGTCAAGCCCTTTCCCTCCATGTTGGACGCCTCTCCGCCTCCTGATGACCCTGAGCCCATGCAGGTCGGACGCACTTGCCTGTCCCAAGCTGAGAGAGATCACCGTCGGAGGGAGAAGTGTTGTATCTACTGCGACAAACCCGGCCATTTCCGCCTTGCCTGCCCAGAGCTCCTGGGAAAAGACCAGTCCCGTCCGGCCGAGGGAGGGCTGTGACGGGGGCCACCCTCTCTCCGAACCCTCCAGGAACAGGGGTGAACACACCCATTCCTGCCAAGCCTTGGTGGATTCTGGTGCAGCTGGGAATTTTATCGACTCTCGTCTTGCTCACAAACTGAAGCTTTTCCTGGTCACCCTGGACCCCCCTCTTTCTATCTCTGCCCTGGATGGTCAGCCTCTTAGTGTACCTGATCGAGTCTCCTGAGTTTCCTGTGGTCCTTGGCTTCCCATGGCTCAGACGGCACAATCCCCACATTGACTGGGCTACCGGGTCTATCTTGGAGTGGGGCCCTACTTGTGACGCTATGTGCCTCTTCCCTAGTCCCTCTACTGAGTCCAAGTCTCCTGATCCCGTTGAGCTATCCAGAGTTCCCACCAAGTACCACAATTTGAAAGAGGTCTTCAACAAGAAAAGAGCATGTACCCTTCCACCCCATAGATCTTATGATTGTGCCATAGACCTCTTGTCAGGCTCCAGTCCTCCACAGGAGCGCATCTTCTCACTCTCCCTTCCTGAAAGAAAGGCGATGGATGACTACATCAAAGATGCCCTCTCTACTGGGTTTTTTCGGCCTTCAACATCTCCGGGTGTAACAACACATTACGTAATAACACTGCATTTTGTAATAGCCTGACAAAATGTAATAAATTTTCACTCCATTATGTAATAATTTACGCAATATGTAATAATTTACACATTTTGTAATAAATTTCTTGAACGCAATATGTAATATATTTTTTTGCATTTTGTAATACATTATTACAGATTGTGGAGGCTATTGCAAAATGCGGGACCTGATTTTTTTTATAATGAAAATATAATCACATGGTGCATTATGTAGTGATCAATAAAAATTCCTATCTTTTCTGCACTCTGATCTAGTAGGCACATATAGCACACCACATACCCTAAGTAATTACAGTAAGTATGTATCGATATATTGAATGGCCCTGAGTAATCTTCCATTTGCCCATATTAAGGAGGTCAATCTGATGTCGGTCTTGAACTTGTCTGGCTGTAATGGGTCTTGGAATGGGTTTGTTCCCAAACCTAGCTTTATTTAACTGGTACCATTTAGATCTATCCGAAGTGTTCTGGATCTTCCGTTCACTAATGCCTGAATATTGTTCCTTCATGCGTTTGTTAAGTTTCCTAGCCCCAGATCCTCTTGTATCATTCATACATTTGCAAATCACTCTTGGTATTTCAGATTTTACAACGACTGGCTTCCCGGCACACAATAATGCCTGTCCATCCTCACTTAGAGAGTAGACTTTTCTGTTCCTCCATAGCCTCACTAAGGCAGTTTGTTATATTCTCGTCCATTCAGCAACAGGAACATTGAACTCTCCCCTCAGTTTGCTAACTATCACACTGTACGCATCTTTACTCATTGACTGCTGTTGCCCATATCCCATACATGACAGCCAAAGGGTACAGGTCAGAATAGTGACTAATATCAAATCTGTTGGAAAAGTAGATAGATGTAGATGTAATTAAATTCAATTAATTTAATTCCATAATCTTGTTACTCGTAGGCTAATAAATTTTTTATTGATTTATCATTTGTTTTACAGCTTATTGCCTAACAGGCTATTGGGTAGCTTACTGCTAATCTGCAAATCTACAAATTATTTTACATATATAAGTCACATAACATGGAAATCTATGTCTTGAATGAATTATTAGTGAGACTTCATAAATGAGATGATTCATGAAATGTTCATAAATGAGAAAGAAAATAAAACAGAGATAAACAACTGTCCTGTCAGAGTCTTTTCAAGACCACCAGGCTTTAGGCTAGCTGTTAGCTAGCCGACACATGTCTAGTAAGCTAACAGCTAGCAAGGTTATACCACTACAAAGTTAGCATAAAACCTACTTTTCATATCTAAAACCTCTAAATAGTATCCTTTCTGAACAATCAATAACATTTAATTTACAGATAGTTCCATACCTTTACACATCTTGCCTTTTGCAGGACTGGTGAAATGCAGTGATGTCATGATGACAACATAAGATATCAAAGAGTGTGCAACTGGTGGCACAGAAAACAAGCTTGACTATGAAAACAAGCCCCTCCTGATTTTTTTTTTTTTTGCTATTTTTCTTTTATTATTTTGCATGCACACACACATGTAGACAGAAAGAGCAAAAAAGAGCACTTCCTTTGTCATTACTGAGGTTATGTGGTATGCTATATGTGCCTACTAGATCAGAGTGCAGAAAAAATATAAATTTTTCTTGGTTACCACATAATGCACCATGTTATTACATTTCCGTTACAAAAAAAAAATCAGGTCCCGCATTTTGTAGTAGCCTCCACAAACTGTAATAATGTATTACAAAATGCAAAAAAAAATATTACATATTGCGTTCAAGAATTTTTATTACAAAATGCGCAAATTATTATATATTGCGTAAATTATTACATAATAGTGCTACTGCTTTTGATCTCCTCCAGGGGGCTACGATCTTCACCAAATTGGATCTGCGTAATGCCTACCACCTCATACGCATCAAGGAGGGCGATGAATGGAAAACAGCCTTTAACACCCCCTCAGGCCACTATGAGTACCAGGTGATGCCGTTTGACCTCACAAATGCCCCAGCAGTATTCCAAGCCCTAATTAACCATGTTCTGTGGGATATGATTAATGTCTTCGTTTTCGTGTACCTGGATGACATCTTGATCTTCTTCAAGTCCCTGCACGACCACCACCACCATGTCCGTCAGGTCCTACAGAGACTCCTAATGAACCACCTGTTTGTAAAACCAGAGAAGTGCGAGTTCCATGTCACTGAAGTTTCCTTCCTTGGCTTCATCATTAAACAGAGACAGGTTCAGATGGATCCCAGGAAGACTAGAGCTGTGCAAGAGTGGCAAGCTCCTAAGAGCGTAAAGGAGGTGCAACAGTTCCTTGGCTTTGCCAACTTTTATCGGCGGTTCATCAGAGACTTTAGCTCGGTAGCTGCTCCCATCTCTGCCTTGACAAGGAAAAGTGGGCAGCCATTCTCAAGCGGATCGGGCTTTCCGGGCTCTCAAGGTCTACTTCTCCTCTGCACCTATTTTAGTGCTGCCAGATCCATCCTCTCCTTTTGTTGTTGAGGTGGATGCGTCTAGTGTAGGTGTGGGAGCTGTCTTGTCTCAGTGTTCTCCCGATGGGAAGTTACACCCTTGTGCCTTCTTCTCCTGTCGTGGAAAACCACCTCAATGTCTGCAAAACCCCAACAATCAAGTCCTAGTCCACCCAATAACTTGGTCTGAATTAGAATACTCACTGTTGGAGTCAAGCTGATAATAAAGACTTTATTCACAATACCAGCAAGAATACAAGAGACAATTGCCTCACAGTATAAGTGCTGAGCAGTGTGAATGAGTTCTACTGCAGAGAGGATACCGCTTCCCTTGAGAGTTGATCAGGCTCTGAATGTTCCTTTCAAAAAATCTACTTTTTATTCCACTTTGAAGCATACACTGATTCCTTCTACCTTGCCTATGTCACGGGGCTTTTGTTTATTCATTAGGAGGCTTCGGGCCCAATTCATATTGGTGGATTCCTTCACCCATCCAGTTATTAAAAAAACTATTATTCTTCCTTGCTGGGCATTTAGTCTGACGTATACTTTCTTATGCTGGACTTTTTTCTTCATAATTTATATTCTTTCATTTACTCAGGACCCGTCTGTACCATGGTTCTGATGTAAACATCTCCACAATTTATATTTTCTCATTTACTCAGGATCCATCTGTACCATGACATCTCTACAATTTATATTTTCTCATTTACTCAGGATCCATCAGTACCATGGTTCTGATGTGAACAGCATCCTCCCATACAGCAGACCCCACTCACTGCCACATACCATGGTATCTACCCAAACTAAGGTGTCCCAGAATCCGAAGCATCTCCCTGCATTAAATCATGTCCCTTGAACTGTTCATGGCCTCTTGCTTGTTTTTCTGCCCTCTGCTTGAACTACCCAAGTCTCTATTCTCTGTCTGCCTAAACTGCTTCGGCCTTCTGGGTTACCATTAACATGTTACAAACCACCCTTCTTTCATATGTTAGTATAAGCGATACATTCTCAAGTTAATATTGTATATACTAGAACAAACTTCAACCCATTATTCTTTATGATAATAATTTCCACACTCCCATGGAACATCCATGGAAGCAAGGTACGATGTGGGGGACAGAGAGCTGCTGGCGGTGAAGATGGCACTTACAGAGTGGCGGCACTGGCTGGAGGGGGCTTGTCATCCCTTTTTGGTATGGACAGACCATCGGAACCTCGAGTACCTCAAGAAGGTCAGGTCTAAGGTTCTCCAGTGGGGACACTCCTCGCACCTTACAGCCCATCCAGGCGCTTCACCGAGAGGGTGAATCAGAAGATGGAAGCCGCCCTGAGGTCCCTGGTTACCGAGAATCCCTCATCATGGAGATCCCGCTTGCCATGGGCGGAGTATGCTCACAACACCCTCCAGTCGTCCTCTACGGGGCTCTCACCTTTCCAGTGCCCCTATTCCCAGAGCAGGAGTGTGAGGTTGCTGTGCCTTCAGTCTTGCACTCGTCAGGCGTTGTAAGTGGACCTGGAAAAGGGTGCGGCAAGCTCTACTTTGCACCACCAAGCTGAACCAGAAGCGAGCCGATTGTCAGAGGAGGCCAGCTCCCCTTTTCCGGGTGGGACAGCGGATGGTTGTCCTCCAGGGATCTACGTTTACAGGTGGAGTCCCGTAAACTTGCTCCACGGTTCATCGGGCCCTTCAAGGTCATCCGGAGGGTGAATCCAGTTTCCTACAGACTTGAACTGCCCAAGTCCATGAAGGTTCATCCCACCTTTCATGTTTCCCGTCTTCGGCCAGTCCTGACCTTCCCTTTTGCCCCAACCCCCAAGCCTCCACCCCCACCTCAGATGTTCCAGGGCCAACCAGTCTAGAAAGGAGCTCAGCACCCATCCGAGATGGATGGATACCGTCTCAATTCAAAAGTTCAGGCTTCCCCCCGAAGGAGCTAAAGTTATCGATGAAGCCCACATTGTTATCGACACACCATCCTGACAACCATCTGTTCAGTGAAAAACTTGCTGAGCATTTCTTCACTGCGTTTAATATGTATGGGACCAGAGAAAGTTACAGAGTCTGATATTGTTTGTGCCAACCTGCACAAAGAAATAAAACTTGTTTTGGTGATCTCCGACTGCCTTAACCTGATGCTGCAACAGCGCCCCCTCCGGTCGCGCCGCCGAGCATAAGATCAAATAGTTTAAATCAAATAAACTTCATCAAAAAACTAGTGATTTTTCAACTATAATATTATTTTTTACTTAATGTGTGATTATACTGCTACAAGGTATGCAGATGGGATTTTAGATTTGTAGGTGTTATGGTTGTCTCAAAAAAAAAAAGTAGAAAATGTCTCACTTGATTCAGTTGTAAACAATGTCCGTGTTTATGTTTGTTTATGTCATCTACAGTGATTTTATATCCAAAATAGTAAATTACTAGACGGGGACATTCAACCTTTTGCATTTTATATGTTTTGAGCTTACTCAAATGATAGCGAAGAATGTCTATTCCTTTCCCATTGGAAATGGACATGATTCTTCTGATCTCATAGCGATTAAAAAACAACGTTAAATCTCAAAACCATCGATATGACCTCATATGTCCTCCACAACACCAAACTGGTTTTGCTCAGTCAATTGTTTTATTTTTTATGTTTGATCGTCGTTTTGATGTGTAGCTCGCACGCTTGAATCACTTCCGTGTTTGGGGCAAGCGGAAAAAAATGTGGTACATCGTTTAAATAATCAGTACTCAGGTGATTGACACCTTTTTTATGCAATAGTATTCACTCTTAGGTTTCAAATGGTATGTGGGTTGCCCAAATTAGGAGTAACCAAAGACGTGATTGGTTGATGCGTATCCAGCTAGTCACGCTTGGGCGTTATCGTGCGTCAGGCAATCCCTGTCAGTGCGCACGACCCCACGTGTACCGGCTGTTTGCATTTTTGTGTTGGTTGTGCCAAAATGAAGAGATTTACTTGTGCAAAAGCGCTGGAATTGCTCTTTGACCCCGATTTCACCATGGCAGAGGAGGAAATCCTCTCAGAGAGTGATGGCTATCCAGCAAGCATGGATTCCTTTGAGGAGGAGGCATTTGATGAAAGACTGGACCATGTGTTGGACATGTAAGTACACTATGGAGCATAGACAGCAGTCAACAGGTCGTTAGCATGCATTACAATTAGTTGTTTGAGAACTTTGGTTTATCTTAGGCCTGATATTATAATGTTAGAGTTTATATATCATGATAAAATAACTAATGCATGACTAAACGTTTTTGTTCATGCGATTTATGACCATCTACATACTGTGTATTTGACTTACTTAGCCTGATGAGATGCAAATGCCTAGTAATCTGACACTGTCTCAAGTCTAAATAAAAATTTGATCTTAGGCCCTATAATATAATCTTAGAGTTTATATATTATGACAAAATAACTAATGCATGACTAAACAGTGTTTTATTGTTGTCTTTTGTGCATGTGATTTATGATTATCTACATACTGTGTATTTAAATGACATGTCACTTTTTCATTTCAGTGCGTGTCCGGCTGAAGACACATCCGGCCTTTCCTCTTTCCTCCTCTATAATTTGGAGAGGGTATAGGCCACCAGTAAAATTCATCCAAGAACATACATAGCAGTTCCTTGAAATTAACTCAGCATGGTTAACTGTGGTTCAGATGGTAAGAAAAAAGTAAATAAACTTCATATTTAGTAAAAGAAAGTTGTTTTGTATTTGGTGATTTTGGGTAGGCCAAAAGACATTTTGGGAGCGCCTATGTATACCAAATGTATTTTGTGTGTAAAACCTGTAAACCTTTGCCTATCTGCTGCAATTTTTTTACACTTGTTACCATGATGTAGGTGAATCATAAAATGCTTTGTTTAGTCTCCTGTGACTCTCATAACCAATTTCACACTCCAAATTCAAAATAAATGGTAGGCGTTTTTGAATTTCATTACACTTTTTCCTGCATTTCTAGCTGTACAGATGAATGTATAATGACTCTAATAAAACACTTTGCATGTCTGAATTAATGGCCCAAGTGCCTTCTTCATTTTAAGTCATGGATCATTATTATGCAAGGTGTAGAACCAGAGATATTGAAGCCTGAAGTTCAACAGTAAAAATATAGGCGGAAATTACCCATTTTGCCCTCTGCATTATTAATCGGACAATGTTAGTGCCAGTGTGGATAACTATCCGGGGGTACTTCATTACTTGTTTTCATTACATTCTCTCTCTCTCTCTCTCTGTCTCTCACACACACACACACACACACACACACACACATTTTCTCTCTCTCTCACACGTGCACACACGCACACTCTCTCTCTCTCTCTCTCACTCTCACACACACACACACACACACACACACACACACACACACACACCTGCGCACTGTTAGTAACTGCACATGTTTTGGTTCTGTCTGCAGTCTACACACACCCAGGCCTCCATCTCCAGTGCCCAGTGGTGTGTCCATGAAGAGTGATGAGTCCATGCCTCACCCTCCAGATATCAGCAGTGAACCAGACCCATTAGGACTAAAGTGAGTTTAGACATACAGGTGCATTTTACACACAGAGCAGAGGAGGCAGAAACAGGAGGAACAGAGGGGGCAGAGAAAGACTGAAGAGGGTCAGAAAGACATGAGGAGAAAAGAGAATATGCATAATATAGACATTTCTTTTTTTTCGGTCTCTGCAGTGTGTTGAAATCTTCAGACCTACAGTCTCCTGCAAGTGATGGACACACAGACATGTCGAAGAGCAGAAGACATCTGCGGACTGAACACACACTGCGTACAAGAAGGTCACAAGGTAAGATAAGGATTCAGTATTATGTGTCTTTAATTAAGATATGAAACACCAGATACAAGACCCCTCTTCTCTTATGTACCCAGTGTGCAGTTCCTGTCATAAATGACGGACTTATCATGTGTGCAGAACTGGACACTAAATTTTGTTATTTGTTTATTGAGTAACAAATAAAAACAAACTTTCTCATGTGTACTGACACAAATATTGTCACTAATATCCAGTTGATGATGATTCTCGCCATGTGCTATTACCAATTCCAAGCAGATAATGAGGTCCTGAGGAGAGTTAAAGAGAATCATAAAGCCAGTCTGAAGAAGAGGTTTGAGAACATATCTGAAGGCATCATCAAATCAGGAGCTGAGACACTCCTCAGAAAGATCTACACAGAGCTGTACATCACAGAAGGAGAGAGTGAAGGGGTGAATAAGGAACATGAGGTTTGGCAGATAGAATCAGCAACCAGAGCACAAACCACAGAAGACACACCAATCAACTGCAATGACATCTTCAAGTCCTTACCTGGACAGGACAAGCACATCAGAACTGTGATGACCAAAGGTGTTGCTGGCATCGGAAAAACAGTCTCTGTTCAGAAGTTCATTCTTGACTGGATAGATGGGGTAGCCAATCAGAATGTAGACTTTATGTTTCCCCTTCCTTTTCGTGAGCTGAATTTAGTCAAAAGTGATCAGTATAGTCTTCACAAGCTCCTGCTTGACTTCCACCCTGAGCTGAAGGAGCTGAATGATGATGAATATAAAGACTGTCAGGTTGTATTCATCTTTGATGGTTTGGATGAAAGTCGGTTGACACTGAATTTTAAACAAAACACAAAGTTGTCTGATGTCAAACAGACAACATTAATGGATGTTCTGTTGATAAGCCTCATTCAGGGAAGTCTATTTCCCTCTGCTCTCATCTGGATAACCTCACGGCCAGCAGCAGCCAGTCAAATTCCTGCTCAGTATATCGATCAGGTAACAGAAGTACGTGGATTCAATGATCAAAAGAAGGAAGAGTATTTCAGGAAGAGAATCAGTGATGAGAATCAGGCCAAGACAATCATTTCACACATTAAGGCATCCAGGAGTCTCCACATCATGTGTCACATTCCAGTCTTCTGTTGGATTGCAGCCACTGTGCTTCAGGAAATGCTGGGAAAGAAGAACATCAAAGACATTCCCAAAACTCTGACTGAGATGTTCATACACTTCTTGCTTATTCAGACTACAAGGAAGGATCAGAAATATCAGAGTGGAACTGTCACAGATAAAAAGAAACTCCTGGAGTCTCAGAAAGCCCTTTTACTGAAGCTGGCAAAATTGGCTTTCAACAATCTAGAGAGTGGGAACCTCATGTTTTATCAGGAAGACCTGGACAAGTGTGGCATCGATGTCAGTGAAGCTTCAGTGTACTCTGGTATGTGTACTGAGATCTTCAAGGAAGAATCAGCCTTTCAAAAGGGCAAGGTCTACTGCTTTGTGCATCTGAGCATCCAGGAGTTTCTGGCAGCTGTGTTTGTATTTCACTCTTATGTGACTGAGAATCTTGAGCCACTGAAATCTCTCGTCAATGACAAACATAAATCTGTTTTTGCATCTCTTCAGTCAGCACTAGGACTGAGAATTCAGACTAATGTGTTACTTAAGCGTGCAGTGGATAAGGCTTTGGAAAGCCAAAATGGTCACCTGGATCTTTTCCTTCGCTTCCTTATGGGCATCTCTCTGGAGAGCAGTCAGAGACTGCTGCAAGGTCTCTTGAACAAAACACATAACACCTCAAAGAGCATTGAGGAAACATGTCAGTATATTAAGCAGCTCAACAGAGAAGGTCTCTCACCTGAAAGATGCATCAATCTTTTCCACTGTTTGTTTGAATTGAATGATCATTCCATGCATGAAGAAATTCAGAAATTCCTGTCATCAAATAACTTCGAACAGAAATTGTCTCCTGCTCACTGTTCAGCACTGGCCCACATGCTTCTGATGTCTGAGGAGGTGCTGGATGAGTTTGACCTGAAGAAATACAACACATCAGATGAGGGACGCAGGAGACTGATTCCAGCTGTGAGGTGCTGCAGAAAGGCACGGTGAGTTTCTGATGGAGACGGATAAATGGTGATGATGATGTTGAGGTGGATGATGTCCACGCCATGATCAGTTTTATTGCACAAGGATATTGACATTTATGGCAAGCCAATGAGTATTTACTGATATCTTGATCAGAGTCATTTACATGCAAGCCATTTCTGTCAACTAGTGAGCCATGTTTGTGTGAACTAATTAACTAATTTGGGCCAAAATTCTCACTCGTTAACCATTAAGGCCCAAAACCTCATTAGTTAACATTTTTCTTATCTTGCTAGTTATGTGCAGCATCTTCACTAATTAACTAGTGGACACTACAATACACATTAGTTAACTAGTTTAAGACTTCTTTCTTTTACTAGTTAATAAGTAAGGTACAAAAATACTAGTTGGGTGGTGAATGCCAAACTAACTAGTATATAATATAGCAAGCCAATAGCGCATTTATTTTGCTCTCTTAATATCAGGTATAAATGCCATATGCATGAAAGCCATCTTTGTCAACTAGTTAACTAGTGAACCACATTTTTCTGATCAAGTTAACTAGTGAGAGCCAAACTGTGCCCACTAATTAACTATTTTAAGCCAAAATGCACACTACTTAACTAGTGAACACATTTTTGGCTTCACTAGTTAGTAAAGGCAAAAATATATACTAGTTAGCTAGTTGTGGCTTTTCCAAGTTAACTAGTGACAGCCAAAGATATGCACTAGTCTACTAGCAAAGACCAAACTGCTCACCAGTTAACTCCTTGGAGTAGTTCAATGTCACTAGTTAACTGATGAAACATAAATGCAGTACTAGTTAGTTAGGTAAAGCCAGGAAGCTCACTGGTTAACTAGTTGACATTCTTTGACCAAGCTAGCTGATTGCACAGAATTCTAATGAGGAGGTGGAAAAAACAGTGCATTGAGGCTTTTTATTGGCTCCCAAGGAAAAAATAGAACGTTCCAATCAATCACATCAAAGAATTTTACAAATATCCCACCCACCACATTCGGTGTTAACTTTGGGCCCTGAAATGGTCATGTGGGGTAAGTGTTACAAAGCTACAAATTTAATATGGTAGAGATACGTCATTGCCCTTACACATTATCCAATATTGGAGAATTTAGCGTTTCTGATTTTTGGATATGTGTAAGGATAATAATATAATGTGTCAAAAAATCAATGTGTTTTAGGAAAGATTGCAGCTGTGCACCTATGTTGTCATTCTGTAGGTGTCTCTCTCTCTCTCTCTGTGTGTGTTGGGGGCGGTGCTACTGCAACAACCAAAAAATTTTCAAAGAGGCATTCATCAGAATTTCAATCTTCACCGTTGTGTTTCATCAACAACGATCAGAAAACAAGGCTTTAAGTGTAAAAAATTAAGTTGTCCTGTTACTAGTTGACAAAAATGGCTTACATGTAGGGCTGAGTATCGATTCAGATTTTCTGAATTGATTCGATTCTGATCCGCAAGGCCATGATTCAATTTGATTCACGATTTGTTTTGATTCGATTCAATATTGATTCTAGAGCCATTTTAGTCTCTAAACCAGGTTATGAAATGAGTGGAAAACAATTTCATAGCCAATATGTTTACATCAGTGTTTCTCAACCTTTCATACACGGCAGTAACAGTAACTAAATCACAAAATAATATTGATACTTGGTTTTAAGGTGACACGACCCCGTTAAAACCGATAAATAATTAAATAAACCTATGTGTGCAGTCAATAGTGTTTGCTATGTAGTGAGAAAAGCAGCACAGGTGAGAACCAGAAGTTGGAGACCAAAATAACAGGGACAGCAGCAAATGTATGCAGACTTTGAAAATGTTTTTCATTTAGCCTCCCTGTACTTGTGCCAGAGGCCAGGCAATTTGTAGGTCGACTACGCCACCTGGGGGGGGTTCACCTCAGGCCAACTACTAACCCCTTAAGCTCAATAGACACCCAGGTTCGTGCACACTTCGAGGAAGAGACGAGAGTTCCACAAAAGTCAATTTATTAAATCTTTCCCTTTTTTTCGTTGTTGTTTTAAAAATGATCAGTCATACAAATGTAAACAAGTTTTGGACAACCACAACAATTCACATCCACACACTCTTGGGGCTCCCCAACCTTTTCCCAAATATAAAACAAAAACAAGAAACAGAAAAGGAAGACTACTCAGGGCAGCTGCAGCACCCACATAAATACAAACAGGTAGCTACACTGATCATTGGGAGCCTGTGTGAACATTGAAGTAACTGGGGGCGGGACTAAGGCTTACCAGAGCGGGCAGAGCAGGAAAAGAGGACGTCCCAGAAGACACACCACTCGTGAAGAAGTAACAAAAGCACAACACACATAAAAAAAGAATAAAATGACACCCGTTGTGCGGCATAACAAGAAAAGTGAGGAGGGGTCCACCACCACAAGGTCTGCCCGCTGATAACCCTAGGCACCTGTTCAAAAATATGAGGGGAAAAGGGGGGTTTGAACACAGGATTGAGCACAGTGTATACCATAAGTCAATATATCATCACTGGCACAGTACAACTACTTAGCTTAGCTGTGCAACGCTGCTTGCAGGGCACTCCAGCTTGCTGTAGGGGTGCAGCCACCCTGGTTGACAGAATGAATCACCAATTCCTACACACACGCACACACACCCACACACTGCAATACATCCAACAAGGAAGACAAACAGACAAGGACCCACCAGGACTAATGAAATTAATCCCCCCAAGGCAGTTATGATGCTGCAATCGGAGGAATTAACCTCTGCATACCTAGTCAGGCCAACCAATAAATAAATAAAAAAATAATAATAATAAAAAGAAAAAGAAATATAATAATGAAATCAGTACATTAACCCCAAAACAATACAACCAAGAGAAAAAGAGGCATGGACATTGCCACGTATGCAGCCCCACAATATAACCAAAATGACGCAAACAGAAATGGACAGGCAGTGCCACAAAATAACCAAACTAAACACAAGCAGAAATGAACATGCAGTGGGATGCGATGTCATGCAACCAAACCATGCGTAATTTGACGATGTTCTGGCGTCGATCGAATCCAGCCGAAGGGCCGTACGATTCGTCCACCTCAACGGAAAGCAGCAACCCAAATGGGGCTACAGTCCTACTCACAACAGAACAGCAGCCTGGGGTGGCGTGGAGTTACCCTACTCACAACAGAACAGCAGCCTGGGGTGACGTGGAGTTACCCTACTCACAACAGAACAGCAGCCTGGGGTGGCGTGGAGTTACCCTGAACACTTGCCGCCATCCTATAAACACCGAGCACAAAACCACTTGTTACTTTACCGGCCCGGAATGTTGCATGCTATACATCCATGTTATGTATACGCACCGAGTGGGTGCTGCGTGCCTGGATCTTGCTCGGAACCAGCGATGGTGCGAGAAAGCTCTATAGCCAAGGCTAAAATAGTAGATACACTTAGACCCAGGCTCACGGGTATACAATACTGACTGAGCATAATAGAAATCTGTTGAACACAACTCACAAACGCCTCAGCAACTTAGATGTTGAATACCTTAGTCCACAGCAATAAGTGGAGCCAGGAGCAATGGCGGCAGGAAAAACTGCACGACAAGGGAGTAAATGTAACTGCATAATCCAAGCAACCCTCCAAATGTTAAGCAGTATGCCGAAAAGAAATCATACTTACCAGCGTGAGCACAACCACTTGTTTACAGAGAGGCACTGGCCAGTGTATACAATGTATACTTGCCACCAACTCAACCCCCGATCGGCCGGAGGTGAAGCGGAAGGCAGTGACTCGTTCCAGTCTAGTTATAGTAAAATAAAAGTCCGCCCCAGGAGTTAAGTGAAATCGCTCCACCAATCCCGGCGAATCCCGGGGGAATCGCGAAGTAGGAGGTAATTCCATCTGCTACATACTGATAGAGCATCTTGCATTGGCACCATAAGATGTTCAGCGTCCTATAATAATTATCACATTGTCTGGATATTTAACAAGGATGGTTCTTAATAGGTCGATTTCATCTTCTGCGCTCTAGCGATCAAACCCCTAGAGACATAATTTTTAGTGAGTGTCAAAGGAGTTTATTGCCTGCGGGGAAATCCAGGCTACAGAGTCATACATACCAGCGCGCAAGTGAACGCTTTGCATTCGCTTTGCATTGCGAGTTGCATTTCATTTCAATGGAGAACGACTCATTAAAAGCCTGAACTGTACGCAGATCTTTGGTGTTTTGCTGTCTGCTTTGAGATTTTAATGGAGCAGCCTCTGTTTTAATTGACTGGTCTCTGGCGTGCACATCTTTTGCTCGGTCATGAAAATAGCGAATATATTAAGCTGACATACTGTGAACAAAAGATCGATTCACAAAATAATGAATCAATATCGAAAATTTGGTACAAGAATCAATATTAATTGCTGAAATTATTTTTTTTAAACCCAGCCCTACTTACATCTGTGTAACAGTTATTCCTTATATCTAGACATCAGAATAAATGCTCAATCGGCTTGCCATAGTCATTAACATGGACGTTAACTCCGGCTGTCAGCTCTCTGGTATGTGTGTATATATGTATACCATACTGTTCAATAGATACAATATCCCGCCATACATAGACAATAAATATTATATTATGCAAAATATACACATGAAGATACAGGACAATGATGGGACTCTGGTGGCTTTAATTACAGTCAAAAGGGGACTCAACCACAAAAAAGACAAAGTCTGTGTCAAAACATTTTCATGCTTTTTGTGGCTTAGCAGAAGAATTAAAGTGTTTGTGTATCTTCTCCATTCCTATAGTGACTGAATGTAATTCAGTTGTTACTACAGAATAACACCGCTAGAGGATTGCAGTTGGTTGGTTGTTATAAAATATAAATAACTTTGCATGATTGTACCATTTATATATTTAAGGCAAGTTAGATATTCACAGTTAGAGTTTACATGAATATAGTCAAATTTTTCAGACAATTGTGTTGTCACTGATATGGACTGTATTGATTTTGATATTGAGACACCATGTAAACAGTTTCCCTTGTTTTTTCTGTTTCTGATATATTTCCCTGTCATCTTGCTATGCAGACTTGCTGACTGTAAACTCACAGATAAATCCTGTGGAACTGTGGCTACACTCCTGCAGTCACCAAACTCCCTGATAGAACTGGACCTGAGTCACAATGACCTGGGAGATTCTGGAGTTCAGCCTCTCTCTATGGGACTGTCTAGTTCCCACTGCAAACTGCAAACATTAAGGTGGGTGTTGGACATGTCATTCTTGTTATTCTTTTGTACTGGTTAGGTATAACATGACTTCTTCAGTATGACACATGATGAAATTCACATGACATTATCTGCTTTGTTCATAGAACAGTAAACCTGATCACCAGATAATGTCAAGAAAACAAATTTAAATATGAGTTCATTCATTTAAAGAGGGGGAAACCTGAAGTAAAATATAATTCTGGATACTGTTACAGTTTTAAACAATAATGTGATCCAAATATTATGATACATCTACAGCATAATTGTATAAACCTCTGAAAATAACTGGAGCCATCTTCTTATTTGCTGTTGATAAATTGGTATAGCCACCAAGCCCTACAAATGATGTGATGGTACAGTTTTGTCAGGTGAAGAAATGCCTCTGTGGAGACACGAAAGGATTTTTTCTACTGTGTAGTTTTATGATTGCGCTTTTTATGCTTAAATTTTATGTTTTTTGCGTTGTTGCATTTATAACATAATGTACTTTTTCACATTATTTTGCAGATTGGTTGGCTGTAGAGTCACAGATAAATCCTGTGTGATTGTTGCCTCAGTTCTACAGTCACCAAACTCCCTGATAGAACTGGACCTGAGTCACAATGACCTGGGAGATTCTGGAGTTCAGCTTCTCTCTAAGGGACTGTCTAGTTCACACTGCAAACTGCAGACATTAAGGTGGGTGGTAGTTACAGTAAGAGCAGGACATCCATACATCTCTAAGTCCTTTCCAAGCCTGACAAGCCAGACTATAACATTAAAATGTGTGTCCACGACCGAAAAACCGCACAATCCTAGGGGTAGAATCAGCAGTTGTCTTTCAAACTGCCTCTGCACACAATAGGACAGCACTACGACCAATCAGAGCAGCACTGGCAAAACAGCAAATATGTCCTTTTTTGAAACAAATGACTCGAGTACCTTTTTCTTCTCAACTTTCAAAGAAAAGCCCAAGTAACTCTTCCAAAGTTGATGCCAAAGCCGATTCAAACAACCGCTGTTTCTTGGCCACTTAGTTGTTTTGCACTGTCACAGCCCCGTCATCAACGTGCTAAGCCTGCCCAACGACTCTACAAAGATAGAGCATTGTGATTGGTCCTACCAAGCCTTGGTAGAAGTCTTACTGAGGCCCTAGGATGCGTGGCTGGACTACGTCTAGATTTCTTGGCTAGAAACACTCCTGATCTCAGTCTGGACAACTTATTCATTTATCTTTTGTATATTAATTTTGGCTTATGTCATACAGTGATTTTCTTGAAATTCCCTTTAAGACTTGTTGACTGTAAACTCACAGATAAGTCTGGTGAGATTCTGGCTTCAGTTTTTCTGTTACCAAACTCCCTGACAGAGCTGGCCTTAGAGATCATTGAGTTCAGCTTCTGTCTAAGGGACTGTCTAGTCCCCACTGCAAACTGCAGACATTAAGGTGGGTGGTAGTTACAGTGACAGCAGGACATCCATGCATCTCTACATCCTTTTAGAAACAGAACTGAACAGTCTGGACAACTTATTCAGTTTCTTTTATCTGTCTCTTTATGATTTGTTCTATTGACTGCACACACACACACACACACACACAAACACAGACAAACACAAAGAGCTCACATCATGACAGATGTATCAACCTTAACTACATTCTTTCTCTCTCTCTCTCTCTCTCTCTCTCTCTCTCTATCTATCTATCTCTCTCTCTCAGGCTGTCTGGTTGTCTCATCACAGAGAAGGGTTGTACATGTCTGGCCTCAGCTCTGACATCAAATCCATCCTTTTTAAGAGAGCTGGACGTGATCAACAATCATCTTGGAGAATCAGGACTGAAGCTGTTATCTGCTAGACTGGAGGATCCTGTTTTTAAACTGGAGATGCTCAAGTAGGTTAAGAAAGAAGAACAGACAGAGATTTAATTAAACAGCAATTTTAGCATTGAAGAAAGTTAGATCAATTTGTCATTTGGCTGTAAACCTGTTTCAGTTATTTGCACAAGTGTGTAAGTGTGTGTAAGGTGACAGACACATGGGCAGGTGAACTCCAACTCCAATGAACCATATGGAAAAGTGATATATGGACATATATGCAGCTAAAATGTATTTCATATTTTCAAAATATATTTAATTTGAATATCTGTCCACATCTGTTGTAATATATCTGAAAATATTAAATATTTGCTATTTTCATATATTTTCAATATATAAGTACATACTGATTTGGAAAACAAAATAGTAACATCAAATAACATGGACATAATCAAACTCAGAAACTGAAGGTCACATGTACAGCGACGCTTTTCTGGGTGTTCTATACCTTATGTCTTTGGTTTTACTATCTTAAAAAATGGCAATAATATGTACAAGTGAATAGTAAATATGTACAAGTAAGTATGTGCTGACTTGCCCAGTGCACTGACAGGGACACTATGCTGTAGGAGAGGCCGTCCTTTGGATGAGATGTTAAACCAACATCCTGACTCACTGTGGTCATAAAAGATTACATTTATGCATTTGTTTTTCATGGTACTTGTTGCAAGAGTAGGGGTTTCCCTGGTGTCCAGGCTAAAGTTCCAGTCTGGCTCATTTCAATCTGGCCCCCAAATCATCCCCCATTGTAGTTGACCTATTAATTCATTCCCTCCACCTCAAGCTGGTGTGTGGTGAGCAGGTGGGTAAGACACATAGGTGGTGGTTAGTGAGTTCTCTACTACTACTAGTAGTACTCTGCAGTTCATAATACTGCACCATTTGGAGATTTTAGCTGTTATAGAAATTGATGGAACCTGCTGCAGAGACCAACACTCACAGATGGAGCAGGCAGACATAGTTAATGATGTGAAGGTTTATTCCAGTGTACATCCTACAGGGAGACACCTCAAGAGTAGATCAAGAAGTGACTACCTGACAGATGGGCAGGCAGAGTTTACAAGTCAGGTATGATAGCAGCATAAGTCTATTAGTCATTCAGTGAAGTTTGCACAGATGGATAGAATGATGACTCTGGGAACTCTAATCTAAGTATCTAAGTACAGGACAGACAGTGTCAGGGCTGTTTACTTTAGGATTTTGTCCCTCTGACAACTGGTGACACCTTGGGACAGGAGGGAAGCTTTTGAGATGATAAAGACAGCTGTGTGTGTGTGTGTAAAGACAGCTGGAAAGAGCTTTAGCTCAGTACTTTATAGCAGGGGAAATGTGTACAGCAGCAGACTAGTTTCTGTGGGATAATAAATCACCTCACATTTCACAGGTGACACAAACAGAAAAACAACAGTAATGGACATCTGACAAATTTTCTTACAGGACTGACCAGGGTGTTTTAGTCAGAGCACGGCCATGTTTGCTGAGATGTGAGTATTGATTAATGGTTTATCAGGAATTGGGTCATTTCATGTGCAATCAACAAATGCATGACGCCTGACCCTCTTGGATTTGCTTCATACTTCAGGTGCCCAATGCCATTGTACCCATCAGCAATTGTGCAAAATTTTAACCTTCTATCTACTTTAGTGTATGAGATATTGGGCCCTAAAAACAGGGTCATGATCATGGAAAAAATGCGTTTTTTAACTTTATTAAGTTCAGTTGTCTGTTACTTTCACATACTTCATGCTGGACAATTGAAATTTTCAGGCAATGTTGCAGACACGGAGACATTCTGAACTGTAAATTATTTTGACTCAGAGTATAATAATTGCCAAGTAATGGATAACTGGAAATGGCATAAAGACAAAATGGTGACAACTTTTGATGACAATGTTTCCACATTGAAACATATGGGATCTGTTATAATTGAATATATTACATTTCAGTTATAGTGCATTTTTTAAATGAAGGAATATTTCAGAAAGAAAACAAACCTTTTGATTTATGACAATTTAAAATTGAGAAAAATAAATTTGAATTCAAACTTTAAGTGTGTTTTCTCCAGGCATGACAAAGTCTATTGCAAAAACAAAGATACAGCCACTAAGAAATGTTTTTTTATTCCTGCATGCACAAAATTTCAAATTGGTACCCGAAAGGAAACCACATAAAACAGTCTGTCAAATCTAGCTTTCAAGGTATGGGGTGGTGTCCCATTCTGCCTTGCTATTTTCTGCCTTGCTAACCATGAGTTGTTTTGTTTATGTAGCCATGTGCTTTTGTTCCTTGTGCCCCAGCCCCTCCCCTCACTGAACTGTGTCTCTACCCTAACCCCCAGCACCCACCCCTGCTCCCCAGGTCCTAAATCTAACCCTCAACCCCCGGCCTAAGCCTAAACCTTTCGCGTTTCCCCGTCTTGATTTGTAAGGCACCGCAACCTGTTTTAACACATACAACCAAGAGCCATGAATCCTCAATGAACCACCAGGTGGGAAATTTCTGCCCCTTGACAGTTGAAAGGATGTAGCTCAGTGGTACAGGGCATGCTTTGCATGTATGAGGCCCTGGCTTCAATCCCTGGCATCTCCAATCAGCTCTAAAGGGCTAATGTGTGGGTGTGGAGGAAATGTAGCTGGATGTGTCAATGTTTATGTTGGAAGGTCAGTGTTAAAAGCATCTTGCCCTGTGGGGGAGACAGGGCAGCAAAGCCAGTAGTTTGTCTATTGTTTTATTGTATACGAAAGTTTGTGTGGAGACAGGCAAAATACAAACACGTTATGACACAAACACAAACAAGTTATATGTTGTGGCCATGTTTTTTTTATTTTTTTATTTGTGCCTTTAAGGGGCAGAAGCAAAGCACCTGAACAGATACTTGAATCCTGGACCATCAGCATAGAAGTCTGACGCTCTACCAAGCGAGCTAGCCAGGCTTCATGTGAATAGGTACAGCATGGGGAATTAGCTAAGCACTCACTTAGCATGCAAACTGCAAGTAGCGGGATCGACTTCCGCATTCTCCAGCGCTGTGGGCTCCCTGAGGCCTCCCTTTCAAGGACGTGCTGGAGACTTTTTTCCCCCCCTCAACAGATGATGGCTGCTGTGCTGTTCCAGGAAAGTTTCATTTTTGATATGCCTGTCATGGAAAACCACCTTGATGTTTGCAAACCACAACAATGTCCTAACCCACCCAGCACACTTGGTTAAAACCAAGAACTCACTGTTCAAAAGTTGGAGTAGAGTTGTTGACAAAGACTTTATTCACAATACCAGCAAAGTATACAAGAGACAATTGCCTCACAGTATAAGTGCTTAGTAGTGTGAAGGAGATCCGCTGCAGAGAGGATACCGTTTACCTTGAGAGTTGATCAGGCTCTGACTATCCCTTCCAAACATCTACCTTTTATGCTACTAGAATCACCCAGAGGCCCCCCTGATTTACCTGCGTCATATTAATTAATGTAGGAGGCCTCGGTCCTGTTCATATTGGAGGATTTCCTCATGGTTATCAAAAAAACTATTATTCTTCCTTGCTGGGTGTTTAGTCTGACATGTACTACCTTATGCTGGACTCTTATCTTTATGATTTATATTCCCTTCATTTAATCGGGACCCATCTGTACCATGGTTCTGATGTGAACAGCATCCATTCATACAGCGGCCCCATTCACGGCCACCTTATCATGGTATCCTCCCAAACTGAGGTATCCCCGGATCCGAAGCATCCCCCTGCATTAAATCTTGTCTCTTGAACTGCTCAAGGCCTCTTGCTTGTCCTTGTCCTCTGCTTGAACTACCCAAGTCCCTACTCTCTCTCTGCCTGAACTGCTTCGGCCTTCTGGGTTACCATTAACATGTTACAAACCACCCTTCTTTCATATGTCAGTATAAGCATTACACTCTCAGGTTAATATTGTATATACTAAAACAAACTTCATCTTCTTTATGATAATAATTTCCACATGCCACGAGCAAAAATCTGGGGTTAAAATCCAGGACCCTGAGGTTAAGAGCCTCATGCTCTACCAACTGAGCTAGGCAGACTTTGCGTGAAGTGTACAGCACGGCGACCTGACGGCGAGCGAATGAATGTGCTGAACTTGTCTGAGCTCACACCTGTCCAAGCTGCCATGCATGGTGCATGGTGGTTTCATGACTCTGTGACCACCCCACCCAAAGTTATGAAGCAAAATACAAGCGCTTGCCCTCATCCATACTGCCGTGTCTTGGCAAAGCCAGCTCGGAGAGACTTGTGGCTGGTGCCGTTGGAAAGCCCACCAATGAATTAGTGGGGGGGCATGATGGTTTCATGACTCTGTGACCACCGCAGCCAAGGTTAAACCCCTATCATTGCCCTAAACCTAAGGCTCAGAGTTAACACATTCTAAGACTATATTTGTATGTGAATCCGGGACTAGCCAACGCCCTATCTCAACAATGCCAGCTTGGAGATAGTCGTGGCTGGTTGGAAAGCCCACCAATGAATTAGTGGGGGGGCATGGTGGTTTCACAACTATGTGACCACCCCACGCAAAATTATGAAGCAAAATACAAGTGCTCGCCCTCATCCATATTGCCGTATCTCCGCAACACCAGCTCGGAAGGACTTGTGGCTTGTGGTGTTGGAAAGCCCACCAATGAATTAGTGGGGAGACTCTTGACTCATGACTCTGTTATCTTTATTCAGTTCAAGGTTTCCCTCTGTCAGCAACCATCTGCTCCTACTCCCTTTGTCTCTGTCCGTCGCAATCTCCGGAATCTATCTCCTACTCACTTTTCCTCCTTGGTGGCGTCTGCTCTACCACCGTCTAGAAGTTTCTCTTCTTTTGAGGTTGATGACGCCACAGAGTCACTCTGTTCTACGCTGAGATTCTGCTTGGATCGTGTGTGCCCTCTGTCTACCAGACCCGCACGACCCACTCAGTCTCATGCGTGGCTTAATGACTCACTTCGGTCAATGCGCACTAACCTCAGAGCTGCTGAAAGGAAATGGCACAAAACTAAGAATTCGGCCGATCTAGCACAATTCCAAGTACTACTATCTTCCTTCTCATCCAGTGTCACTGCTGCGAAAAAGGCTTTCTATCATGACAAGATTAACAATGCCACGGACACCAAGAAACTCTTTTCCACCTTTAAATCTTTACTAAACCCACCTCCTCCACCTCCTCCAACTAACCTCACAGCTGACACTTTTGCTGCATTCTTCACTAACAAAGTTGCAGCTATTAGTAGTCAGTTCGCAAACCAATCTACACAGGTTCCTTCTCCTAGCCTCTCTACACCAACTGCTTCCTTTTCTTCTTTCACTCCTCTCTCCGAGGCAGAGGTGTCTAAGCTTCTCACAGACAGCCGGCCTACCTCTTGTCTTCTGGATCCTATCCCAACAACCCTTCTTCAGACCATAACCCCCACAATTGTGACAGCAACCACACATGTGGTCAATGCGTCACTAACTAGGGGTACATTTCCCACTGCCTTCAAACAAGCCCAGGTAACACCATTGCTCAAAAAACCATCCCTCGCTCCCACTCAAGTGGAGAACTACCGGCCTGTCTCTCTTCTTCCCTTCTTTTCCAAAGCCATTGAACGAGCTGTCTTTAAACAGGTCACAGGATTTCTCACTCAGAACAACCTCCTCGACTCCAACCAATCCGGCTTCAGAAGTGGTCACTCCACTGAAACAGCGCTTCTGTCTGTGACGGAAGCATTAAAAGAGGCCAGAGCGGCAGGTCAGTCCTCAGTGCTCATCCTGCTGGACCTATCAGCAGCATTTGACACGGTCAACCACAGCATCCTACTGGACAAGCTGACCAACATTGGGATTAATGGCACAGCGCACTCCTGGTTCAAGTCCTATCTTACTGGACGGTCGTTCAACGTATCGTGGCTAGGACAGACATCGGCACTTCACCAACTCACCACAGGAGTACCCCAAGGATCTGTGCTGGGGCCCCTTCTCTTCGCACTGTACATCACCTCGCTGGGCTCAATCATCCACTCCCATGGCTTCTCTTACCACTGCTATGCGGATGATACCCAGCTCTATCTGTCCTTTCCGCCGGACGACTCCACGGCGTCATCATGGATCTCGGACTGTCTCTCCGATATATCTGCATGGATGAAAGGACATCACCTCCAACTAAATCTCTCCAAAACTGAACTGCTGGTCCTCCCAGCCAAACAAGCCATACATCACGACATCAGTATCAAGATCGACTCCCTGTCTGTTTCTCCCACCAAAGTGGCAAGAAACCTAGGTGTCATGATCGATGACCAACTGACCTTTGCAGATCACGTTGCCTCTGTGGCTCGGTCGTGCTGTTTTTCCCTATTCAACATAAGGAAGATCAGGCCGTACCTAACCCAACATGCAACCCAGCTCCTGGTTCAGACCCTGGTTATCTCTCGTCTTGACTACTGCAATGTCCTCCTATCAGGCCTACCAGCCTTTGCAGTGAGACCGCTACAGATGATCCAGAATGCAGCTGCACGTCTGGTCTTTAACCAGCCAAAAAGGGCACATGTCACACCTCTGTTCATTGAACTGCACTGGCTGCCCTTGGCTGCTCGCATTAAATTCAAGGCACTTATGTTGGCCTACAGGGTGAATGATGGCTCTGCTCCCATCTACTTGAATTCTCTTCTGAAGCCCTATGTCACCCGACGACCGCTACGCTCCTCTAAGGAACGTTTTCTAGCACGGCCAACACCTTGTGCAGGTCGGTCCAGACTCTTCTCATATCTGGTTCCGCGCTGGTGGAATGACCTCCCAAGTGCTACCAGATCAACTGATACCCTCTCCACCTTCAAGAAACTCGTGAAGACTAAGCTCTTCCAAGAATATCTCCTGGCGTAAACTTTGAGAATGCACTTAATAATTTAATTTCTCTACATTGTGTTACACTATTGCACTTTCAACTTAAAACAGCGCAGATTCTGTGTTAGCAATATGCACTCCTTGTTAGTTCATTGTGTTGTAGCTTGAATGTTATCCTGTTTTGTAAGTCGCTTTGGATAAAAGCGTCTGCTAAATGCCTAAATGTAAATGTAAATGTAAATCCCCCCAGCTATGAAGCAAAATACAAGCACATTTCCAATCCTCCTAAACTCACTTCCAGCACCACAGGATAATCTCATTTTACCAGAAAAATAAAAATCTACAAGACTTCCTAATACGATCACAGTTCTCTAGAAAACTTCCAGTTAGGCCATCGCCACAGGATTCCTTTTTCAAACCACAACATTTCATCACAAATTTTTACAGTCACAGTTCAGCCCCATTGGAGAAACCGGACATTCAATCAGAACCAGACTCAAACAACACCTCTATAGTATATATAGGAATGCACATGACACTTATCTAGTCAGACACTTTTAGGAACAGTAGGAGTGACACTGAAGCGTCAGCGGAAGCGTCAGCCCTTGTGTTTAGCCGTCCTTGTGTGAAGACTGACTTGGGATAAGACGAGCGTGTCTACCTGCGTGTAAAGACAGACTGGGGTAAAGACGAGCGTGTCTACCTGCGCGTGTCCACCGAGCAAGGACACTGACCTAAATAACTAATCACAATGTCCCATTCTCTGTAACTTAATCTTCGGTGCAACCTTCATCTTGCCACAATGTGTCTCTACTCCATTCCAGTTGTCTCCAGTCGCCGCAGATTCTGCTTCTACAAAAGGAAACGGATCCTTGCAAACCTCCGCTCTAGACATCATGTCTCGTCATCCACGAACAACTCCTTCACCGTAGATTTGTGGAACTGTCAGTCTGCAGTGAACAAAGCAGACTTCATTTCGGCTTATGCGAACCATCTTTCTCTGGACATTCTGGCTCTCACAGAGACCTGGATCAAACCAGAAAACACTGCCACTCCTGCTGCACTCTCCACCAACTATGCTTTTTCCCACACCTCACGCCCATCCAGGAGAGGGGGTGGCACGGGGCTGTTAATATCAGGCAAATGGAAATATACTCAACTGGTACCGTCTGTCACATACAACTCCTTTGAATACCATGCCATCTTGGTAACAGCACCAGTCAAATTATATCTGTGTGTAATCTATCGTCCTCCAGGTCAAATGGGCGATTTCCTTGAGGAAATTGACACTCTGCTTTCGTCTATCCCTGAGCATGACTGTCCCATGCTTGTTCTCGGTGATATGAACATCCACTTAGACAATCCAAGTTCTGCAGAATTCCTATCTCTGATGGACTCCTTTGAGCTACAGCGGGTTCACAACCCTCCAACTCACAAAGCCGGTAAGGAACTTGATCTGCTCCTACTCCCACTGTCTCTGTCCGTCGCAATCTCCGGAATCTATCTCCCACTCACTTTTCCTCCTTGGTGGCGTCTGCTCTACCACCGTCTAGAAGTTTCTCTTCTTTTGAGGCTGATGATGCCACAGAGTTACTCTGTTCTACGCCGAGCTTCTGCTTGGATCATGTGTGCCCTCTGTCTACCAGACCCGCACGACCCACTCAGTCTCATGCGTGGCTTAATGACTCACTCCAGTCAATGCGCACTAACCTCAGAGCTGCTGAGAGGAAATGGCACAAAACTAAGAATTTGGCCAATCTAACACAATTCCAAGTACTACTATCTTCCTTCTCATCCAGTGTCACTGCTGCGAAAAAGGCTTTCTCAAGATTCACAATGCCACGGACACCAAGACACTCTTTTCCACCTTTAAATCTTTACTAAACCCACCTCCTCCACCTCCTCCAACTAACCTCACAGCTGACACTTTTGCTGCATTCTTCACTAACAAAGTTGCAGCAATTAGTAGTCAGTTCTCAAACCAATCTACAGAGGTTCCTTCTCCTAGCCTCTCTAAACCAACTGCTTCCTTTCCCAAGGCAGAGGTCTCTAAGCTTCTCACAGATAGCCGGCCTACCTCTTGTCTTCTGGACCCTATCCCAACAACCCTTCTTCAGGCCATAATCCCCACCATTGTGACAGCAACCACACATGTGGTCAATGCTTCACTAACTAGGGGTACATTTCCCACTGCCTTCAAACAAGCCCAGGTAACACCGCTGCTCAAAAAACCATCCCGTGCTCCCACTCAAGTGGAGAACTACCGGCCTGTATCTCTTCTTCCCTTCCTTTCCAAAGCCATTGAACGAGCTGTCTTTAAACAGGTCACAGGATTTCTCACTCAGAACAACCTCCTCGACTCCAACCAATCCGGTTTCAGAAGTGGCCACTCCGCTGAAACGGCACTTCTGTCTGTGACGGAAGCATTAAAAGAGGCCAGACCGGCAGGTCAATCCTCAGTGCTCATCCTGCTGGACCTATCAGCAGCATTTGACACGGTCAACCACAGCATCCTACTCGACAAGCTGACCAACATGGGCATTGATGGCACAGCGCACTCCTGGTTCAAGTCCTATCTTACTGGACGGTCGTTCAACGTATCATGGCTAGGACACACATCGGCACTTCACCAACTCACCACAGGAGTACCCCAAGGATCTGTGCTGGGGCCCCTTCTCTTCGCCCTGTACATCACCTCGCTGGGCTCAATCATCCACTCCCATGGCTTCTCTTACCACTGCTATGCGGATGATACCCAGCTCTATCTGTCCTTTCCGCCTGACGACTCCACGGTGTCAACACGGATCTCGGACTGTCTCTCTGATATATCTGCATGGATGAAAGGACATCACCTCCAACTAAATTTCTCCAAAACTGAACTGCTGGCCCTCCCAGCCAAACAAGCCATACATCACGACATCAGTATCAAGATCGACTCACTGTCTGTTTCTCCCACCAAAGTGGCAAGAAACCTAGGTGTCATGATCGATGACCAACTGACCTTTGCAGATCATGTTGCCTCTGTGGCTCGGTCGTGCCGTTTTTCCCTATTCAACATAAGGAAGATCAGGCCGTACCTAACCCAACATGCAACCCAGATCCTGGTTATCTCTCGTCTTGACTACTGCAATGTCCTCCTATCAGGCCTGCCAGCCTGTGCGGTGAGACTGCTACAGATGATCCAGAATGCAGCTGCACGTCTGGTCTTTAACCAGCCAAAAGGGGCACATGTCAAACCTCTGTTCATTGAACTTCACTGGTTACCCTTGGCTGCTCGCATTAAATTCAAGGCACTTATGGTGGCCTACAGGGTGAATGATGACTCTGCTCCCATCTACCTGAATACTCTCCTGAAGCCCTATGTCACCCGACGACCGCTTCGCTCCTCTAAGGAACGTTTTCTAGCACGGCCAACACCTTGTGCAGGTCAGTCAAGACTCTTCTCATATCTGGTTCCGCGCTGGTGGAATGACCTCCCAAGTGCTACCAGATCAACCGATACCCTCTCCACCTTCAAGAAACTCGTAAAGACCCAGCTCTTCCAAGAATATCTCCTGGCGTAAATTTTGAGAATGCACTTAATAATTTAATTTCTCTGCACTATATTACACTATTGCACTTTCAACTTAAAATAGTGCAGATTCTATGTTAGCAATATGCACTCCTTGTTAGTTCGTTCATTGTGTTGTAGCTTGAATGTTATCCTCTTTTGTAAGTCGCTTTGGATAAAAGCGTCTGCTAAATGCCTAAATGTAAATGTAAATGTAACATGACTTCACACACAACTATATTGTCTTTCTGCTCACACTTTATGTGAATAATGTTACTATAGTCAGGAATTATAATGCATTTTTGTCTCTTTTCTCTTCCTCTGTCAACCTCTTCTCTCTTATAATCAATCTCCTTCTTCTCCGCTTCCCTTCTCACTCTCTACTCTCTTTCTCTCTCTTGAGCTTTTCCCTCCATCTTTTCTCCAAACTCCTCCTATCTGCTCCTTCAGTCTTTCTCTTCTCCTCTTCACTTGTTCTTCCTCATTCCATTTTTCTCTCATCCTCATTTTCTTAATTTTTCTCTCTCCTTCCCTATCATCTCTCTGCCCCTTCTTCCTCTTTTTCTCTTCTTCCTCTTTTTCTCTTCCTTCTTTCTTCTCTCTCTCTCTCTGTGTGTTTGTGTATGTATGTGTGTCTGTGTGTGGGAGTAGCTGCTGTCTCTCCCCATATTCTGATGAGGATGTTTCTCTCTCTGCAGATGCCTGTAAACTCACACTGGACCCAAACACAGCACACAGATATCTCTCTCTCTCTGAGGGGAACAGAAAGGTGACAAGTGTGAGAGAGGAGCAGCCGTATCCTGACCACTCAGAGAGATTTGACTCTTGTCCTGAGATTTTGTGTAGAGAGGGTCTGTCTGGACACTGCTACTGGGAGGCTGAGTGGAGTGGGGGTGGGGCTGATATAGCTGTGGCCAATAAAAGCATCGAGAGGAAAGGGGGGAGTGATGACATCATAATGGGATATAATGCCAAGTCCTGGAGTCTGTTCTGCTCTCCTGACAGTTACTCTGCCAGTCACAATAATAAACGCACTGACATACCTGCCCCCTCCTCTGGCTCCAGAAGAGTAGGAGTGTACCTGGACTGGCCGGCCGGCACTCTGTCCTTCTACAGTGTCTCCTCTGACACACTCACATACCTGCACATGTTCCACTCCACATTCACTGAGCCCCTTTATCCAGGGTTTTATATTAATCCGCACTCCTCAGTGTCTCTGTGCCAGATCACATGAGCTCCTCCTCCAAGAGGTATGTCCACCTGTCACCTGCTCATACAGTCGTCATAAATCCTTTTTGTGTATATGATAGAAATGTTTATTCTACAGCTCTTCAGAGTGATGCAGAATTCTCCATTCATATCACTCTACTAGTAATCTGTTCACTTATCACAATGGAATTACATTGGAACTGCATTGCTGTATGATCAGGATAATATATTGTCCACTGTTGGAAAATATTGTAAAATAAGTCCCACCTGATCAGGATGAACAGAAGTGATGGCCAAAACATGATCCCTTACTTGTTTTCTGCTCTCTCTAAGGTTTAGTTCTTTGCTGAATTTGTGTGTATATTATATCCATATGTCCTGCTCAGTCTGTAAGTGTGAGTAAAACAAGCCCATTTCTCCTCCCATAACTGAATAAAATGATCTTAATCTTTAATGTGATGGTTGTGTCTTCATTTTAAAAAGTGAATTGTGAAGCCTGTGCCATACATGGCACACTGGAACTGATTTGATCCATCAGTGAAGAAGACGAATCAGCAGCAGCAACCGAAAAATTATCGGCAAAGAGGTATTTGTTTAGTCTTTACTACTATATTAAACAATCAGAAAACAAGGCTTTAAGTGTAAAAGAAAAAAGCACCCGTCCTTAAACTGTAGGCCTATTATAATCAAACACTTGAGATGCAAGAAATGAACCACTTTCTTAGCTCTTTCCTCTCGGTGGGTTATAAAGGTTTTTCTCTGACACCCACAAACACATCCATTGAAAAATGCAATCAAAAGGCAAGAAGACACAGATTATATGTTATACACGTCCTAAGAATCATTTAGCTGTTGTGTAGGAAAGTGTGGTTGAACATTTAGAATTTTGAAAACAAACTTTATAACACATGAACTATAAGACGTAATAGCCAACAGAAACGTAGCCTGTCTCTCTTAACCCAAAAAACTACAGGAGGGCAAAGCTGACAAAAAAGGAATGATAATGAAAACAGTCAAATGAAAATGCAAAACTCTATTCATGCTGTAACCTGAATTTCTGTTGCTCAGTAGATCAACACCCTCCAGCTGGGACGATAGTGAAAAGGCCAGGTTACAGGTGACGAAAAACTTCTTTAATCAAAACGACTTTCAGACAGCAAAACACCGTGGACTTCAGTTAACCACTTATCATCCGCTCCACCCCCAAAATCCCTCCGGGGGGAAGGACTCCCCTGGAACCAAAAATAATCAACAGCCAAAACCATATTCACTACATTATTCAGAAAATAACAAACATTATCTGACCATAAACAACAAAAATGATAGTTTACAAAGCTATTTTATTTTCAAGTTGTCAGTGCAGTTATCCTGCCAAAATTGAAAATGAAATGAAACATTTACACTGGGCTTTCATGTTCCTGATAAGCACAAGTCATTTGTGACAAGAAATAAAAAATACATTTAAAACGTCTATTTGTCATTTAATTTCCATTCCCATTCTGATATATTTTTGACAGATCTAAACTGTAAATGCTAATTGACATGTGAAAATCCAAACTTCATTTGGATTTGGATTTTCCTCATAACGCACTCGATATGTGTCCAAAAAAAAAAAAACAGCAAAAGAAAACGAGGTCAGAAACGGTACAAATAGAAAGGCTTCCTCTCATGGCAAGCTGCAAGAGTCCGAAGGCATGCTGCCCCTAGTGGCAAGCAGATAAAAGCATGTTTGTAAAGAGAGTCGCTAGGAGGACACCTAGTGGTCAACTGTGGCACACCACTGTAGAAAATACCCCTGACATGCATCACTCCTAACATATCCTTACTGAAAAGTTATATACAGGCCCAGACCTGCAATACTGCATAAAAGCTCTCCACTCCAAGTCCAGGATGTTGACTATATAAGACTAACAGCTGCAGTATAGGTCCACTAATACGGCACAAGGCTGATAGCTGTAGTGTAGGTCCACTAATATAGTACAAGGCTGATAGCTGTATTTCTGCAAATCTAAATCACTGTGATGATAATCTCAAGCATCTGTTTTTATTTTTTTGCGTGTGAAAAAGCCTGAGGGAGCAGAGAGACTCTAATAAAGTAACGTAGGCTAACCTTTTTTTAGCCTTTGCAGATAGTCATTGTCAGTCATTCATTTCAAGACATCTCAACTTAACAGATTGTGCATATAATGACTGCAGTAATATTGTCACAAGAATTATAGTAGCCAGCAGAAATCGCTCATTTCAAAGCTGCCTGGCCTAATTCACAACATTTAGATTTGCAGAAAACAAAAATACTTCCGGCTTTCCGTAGGGGAGTGACTTTTGAAGTGAAATCGAAAGGAAGCTACTTTAGCCGGCCTGTATAAGTCGGAACTTTTGCCTTACATCGAATGTAGTCCGTTCTTCTTCATGTAGGTCAAGGTAAGTGGAATCAGTGCGCCGAATTTATTATTAGTCGGTGTTACCAATCACTTTAATATTTTGAGTGACAAGTCCTATCTTAATATCTGGCTAATGTGTTCTTATATGTTCTGCGTCACGTAGTGTTGTGGTTTAGGCCACAGTGAGCCTCAGTTACAGTATTTTACGCAGTAGTCCTTTAAATTACGCTGGCCTTTGTTACTCTTTCATTAACGTCCCCAAAGTGTTTTTTTCCAGAATGCATCTGCCAAGAACGAAACAAAAGTTTCAAGCAGCCTAATACTCACGGGTTACAGTGACAGGGACAGTGGTGGTGTAGTGGTTAAGGAACTTGGCTAGCATGCTAGTAGCTGGAAAAGTTGTGGGTTCATATCCCAGCTGCCGCCGTTGTGCCATTGAGCAAGGCACTTAACCCTAAGTTGCTCTAGGGGAGAGTGGCCCTGAACAATTGATATTTGACAAAATGCAAGTCGCTTTGGATAAAAGTGTCTGCTAAATGATAAAAAAAATGCCAGGTTAGCCTACTCCAGGGATTCTCAAAGTGGGTGCCGCGGGATTCTTCATTTTTAACTTGTTTTGCCAGTGTGGTTTGTAATAGTAGGAAAAATAACTAGGCTAAGTGATAAAGGTAATAATCATAATGCATTTCGGTTCGTCTGTGTGCGCGGAGGAGGGGCGGGGGATGGATATGATTGTCAACAGCGTATAGCATGTCGGCAGATGGTAGAAGCCAAGATGTAAAAATGGACAACTTTCAAAAAGGAGAGATAAAACGCCACCCAGACAGCAACTGACATCGGAGGGCGAGGCAGACAGGTCAGGCGCAGCTAAACGTCAAAAAGTCAGACTTTATAACGATTCCTACCTCAGGTACGGTTTCTACTGGAGTGATGAGGCAACGTGCCCCAGTCCTGTGTGCTTGATCTGCAGGGAAAGGTTGGCTAACGCAGCTATTGTGCCAAGCAAGCTGACAAGACATTTTGACGCGAAGCTCCCGGCCTATAAAAATAAAGACACTGTTCTGTTAACATTGGCCAGGTTTTAAAGTTGTAAACTGGCTGTTTCAGTTCTGTTCATGAAAATTTGTTTGAGAAATGAATAATACAGATAAGATGAATAATAGGCCTGATGATTTACTAAAAAGTATTTCTAAATATTGTGGCCATAACGCCTTCTTATAGTTTTGAAGTTGTGAAGTTTCTGTTTAAAAATGAGTAATTCTGATTTACCCATAAGATGTTTCACTGCTTGGAACAATATGAAGACATGTTTGAGAGGTGAGTGCAGCTGGGTCATTCCTTGTCAAAATGACCAATTTTGAAGGATTTTCCCACTCAACCCCCTCAGAATTGCCTGATTCTCAGATACTGTGTGCCCACACATCTCATAGAGAGGTGTGCAAAATTATACCTCAGTATCTCAAGTATTTCTATGAAAAATATGCCTAATGTACAAAAAGGTACAATGAGAAATGCCTCTCTGATATGGCCTTTTGACACCTTTTGATGTGAGCAAAATCAGAGGCTGGTGCATAAACTTTGTTGTCCATTTGATATTAAACTAATAAAAAGAGAAGATATTTAGTTCAATACATAATGATTCAAGTTCAAATCTAGACGTTAAACTACAAAAAAGACTGCACATCAGGTGCAGATAAACACAAGCCTCTCTGAGGACATATATGTGGCCTTTTTCTCCACAAATTCTCATGTGAGCAAACTCAGAGGCTGTTGAACTGCCACTACAAAGCCAGCTTGGGTTCAGAGTGGCGTAACAGTACACACAAACATCAAAAAAAGACCTGACATGAAACCTGAGTGAAGACCACAACTTAAATTTTGTGTCATTGTCATTCTATTTCTGTACTATACATAATTGTACAAACAGAAATATGAGTGGGCAGGAAAGAGTTAAACATTCATGATGAGGTATTTTGCTCTTGATAGTATCAACACACCTCCTGTGACTGAACATGCCCAGCCAGCATTGTGCAGGACAAGTCTCAGCTTGACGATCTCAGACAGATTCCAGGAAAGCAAGTGAACAAACCTCCAAAACGGTGAGTTCCTCTGTTTAACGTATTAAAGAGGCCCTATGCAACTATTTAGCTTAATTTACCTTAAATTAGCAGAGTTAAGAGTCATTGTGGTGGTTCTGCAACACTTTATGGGTCGGTTGGTGGTTGTTTTGACTCCCACAAGTGCATCTGGGCAGAGAGGTGAAAAATGAAAGGTTCGACGGGCGGGCCACGGCCAAGTCTCTATGCAGTCTCAGGTCTCACAAAGTAACGAATTGCTGTACGGCACTACACACAAACATGCACCGGTTAGCTATAAACACAATGTAACAATGGGGCAGCGCTGTAGAGAAAAATGTGAGAACAACCTTGGCACAAAGTGAACAAGTAAGTGTAAGTGCTACCATGGGTGTAAATGATTTTGGAGTTGTTGATTTTGGAGTTGTTGATGTTTCGAAGTTGTCATGTTAGTATATATTCTGTTAATATAGTGTCTGTCAAGTATTATGCAGTCTTTTTTTTTGTTCAGCAGACTGGTCCATAGCCTCAGAGTATAAAAGGGAGAGTGGAATCACGGAATTGGTCTAATCGCAGTACCCAAGTTACATTTCTATTTGCTTTCTCAATGTCATTAGAGAACACTGCCACTGTTGTGTCCATGAACAAGGTACTTAACCCCTAATTTGCACTAGGGGATATTGGCCCTGAAGTACTTGACAGTAGTTGACAAATGACAATGTAAGTTGCCCTGGATGCAAAGTGTCTGCTAAGTGCAGAAATGTAAATTTAGAATTCAGGTTGCTGAATCTTTTATTTTTGAGTATCTGTAAGATATTAAAGTTTTGCAATTTAGTTATTTTAAGTTTCTTTGGTAACACTTCACTTGATGGATGAATACAGAACACATTTATAGCAGCTCATTCATGTGACTGGCTTTCCGTAGAGGAAGTGACTTTTGAAGTGTAATTGAAAGTAGACTGCATAGACCTTGGCTTGTTTGGAAGTTTTGCCTTACATCAGAACTTTTTTGGAGAGCTGGATTTCAGACTCTGTCTTACGCATGTTCTGTGTCACGTAGTGCTGTGCTTTAGTAGCCTAGTACTGTAAACACAGAAGTCCTGTAAGTGACACAGGCCTTTGACACTCTCTCACAATAACCTACTTTCCAGATATTTTCCAGAATGCATCTGCCAAGAAAGAAGGCAATATGTTTCAATCATAGGCTATAGCATTGCTCACAGGTTAGCTACAGTTCTCTGAATACTTGTAGGCTATAGGCCTACATGACACATGCTAATGTCTGTTCACAAGCAGGGCAGTGATTTTGCAGTCTAAGTTGTGTAGGCTAGGTTGCTCAATGCTCATAAACTGTATTTTAGTTAAGAAAACTATCAGTTTACTTCCCATTGCAAACTGTGTGTAGTAGACTAAAGAGTCTGGATACATCAGCGGCCATCATGAGCAGGTCTGGTAGAATCAGTTAATGCAGTGATATGCAGTGACCTGTAGGAACTGAATCCAGAGACTGAGGGGGCGGCACTGAAGTTCATGAAATACAGCCGGACTGTTCTGATGACTTTGCTGCAGCCATATGCCATGTTCTCTGTGTGTGTGTGTTTGTGTGTGTGTGTGCTGTGTGTTTGTGTGTGTGTGTGTGTGTGTGTTTAGGGTGTATAATCAATTTGTTTCTTTTGACATCTGGGCACTGGGGGTGAGAAGGCAGAGCCCAGGGTTTTGATGCTCTTTCAGGATAGTTTTTAGATCAGGAACTGTCAGGAAAATGTTTTTACTAATAAATGAAGAGTTTAAACAGAACTTGTGAGTCAGCACCTCCCTGACTCCCTTTGGTTTGCTGGCAGCCACTGCAAGATCAGTTCTGAAATTATTTTCACTACATTTTCTGCAGTTGTTTCTGTCCCAGTGATACACTGGTTCAGTAGTTTTCTGTCTGTTGTTTCTGTCCCAGCGATACACTGGTTCAGTAGTTTTCTGTCTGTTGTTTCTGTCCCAGCGATACACTGGTTCAGTAGTTTTCTGTCTGTTGTTTCTGTCCCAGTGAGACACTGGTTCAGTAGTTTTCTGTCTGTTGTTTCTGTCCCAGTGAGACACTGGTTCAGTAGTTTTCTGTCTGTTGTTTCTGTCCCAGTGAGACACTGGTTCAGTAGTTTTCTGTCTGTTGTTTCTGTCTCAGTGAGACTCTGGTTCAGTAGTTTTCTATCTGTTGTTTCTGTCCCAGTGATACACTTGTTCAGTAGTTTTCTGTCTGTTGTTTCTGTCCCAGTGAGACACTGGTTCAGTAGTTTTCTGTCTGTTGTTTCTGTCCCAGTGATACACTTGTTCAGTAGTTTTCTGTCTGTTGTTTCTGTCCCAGTGAGACACTGGTTCAGTAGTTTTCTGTCTGTTGTTTCTGTCCCAGTGAGACACTGGTTCAGTAGTTTTCTGTCTGTTGTTTCTGTCTCAGTGAGACTCTGGTTCAGTAGTTTTCTATCTGTTGTTTCTGTCCCAGTGATACACTTGTTCAGTATATTTCTGTCTGTTGTTTCTGTCCCAGTGAGACACTGGTTCAGTAGTTTTCTGTCTGTTGTTTCTGTCCCAGTGATACACTGGTTCAGTAGTTTTCTGTCTGTTGTTTCTGTCCCAGTGAGACACTGGTTCAGTAGTTTTCTGTCTGTTGTTTCTGTCCCAGCGATACACTGGTTCAGTAGTTTTCTGTCTGTTGTTTCTGTCCCAGTGAGACACTGGTTCAGTAGTTTTCTGTCTGTTGTTTCTGTCCCAGTGAGACACTGGTTCAGTAGTTTTCTGTCTGTTGTTTCTGTCTCAGTGAGACTCTGGTTCAGTAGTTTTCTATCTGTTGTTTCTGTCCCAGTGATACACTTGTTCAGTAGTTTTCTGTCTGTTGTTTCTGTCCCAGTGAGACACTGGTTCAGTAGTTTTCTGTCTGTTGTTTCTGTCCCAGTGAGACTCTGGTTGTAAAGTGAATCCAGAGGCTGAGGGGGCAGCAGCTCACAGTGAGGATCTGAGATCAGAGTCTGCAGTACACAGCTGTGTGTACCATGGAGACTGAGGAGGACATGGATGAGCCTGGGAACAGGAACAAAACATCAACACAGACCACTGCAGGGTGAGTTAAGTACAGAAAATATTATATACTCCTAACATCAACAGTAAACCCATCAGGACAAATGCATTTAATTATTGCAAAGAACTGACCTTCCATACATGGCCTAGATGGAAGATTTGCTGCTGTGAGCTGATGCTCTGAAAAGTAGCTGACTGGAAAGCTACCACACTACATGTCCCAGCGATACACTGGTTCAGTAGTTTTCTGTCTGTTGTTTCTGTCCCAGCGATACACTGGTTCAGTAGTTTTCTGTCTGTTGTTTCTGTCCCAGTGAGACACTGGTTCAGTAGTTTTCTGTCTGTTGTTTCTGTCCCAGTGAGACACTGGTTCAGTAGTTTTCTGTCTGTTGTTTCTGTCCCAGTGAGACACTGGTTCAGTAGTTTTCTGTCTGTTGTTTCTGTCCCAGTGAGACACTGGTTCAGTAGTTTTCTGTCTGTTGTTTCTGTCTCAGTGAGACTCTGGTTCAGTAGTTTTCTATCTGTTGTTTCTGTCCCAGTGATACACTTGTTCAGTATATTTCTGTCTGTTGTTTCTGTCCCAGTGAGACACTGGTTCAGTAGTTTTCTGTCTGTTGTTTCTGTCCCAGTGATACACTGGTTCAGTAGTTTTCTGTCTGTTGTTTCTGTCCCAGTGAGACACTGGTTCAGTAGTTTTCTGTCTGTTGTTTCTGTCCCAGCGATACACTGGTTCAGTAGTTTTCTGTCTGTTGTTTCTGTCCCAGTGAGACACTGGTTCAGTAGTTTTCTGTCTGTTGTTTCTGTCCCAGTGAGACACTGGTTCAGTAGTTTTCTGTCTGTTGTTTCTGTCTCAGTGAGACTCTGGTTCAGTAGTTTTCTATCTGTTGTTTCTGTCCCAGTGATACACTTGTTCAGTAGTTTTCTGTCTGTTGTTTCTGTCCCAGTGAGACACTGGTTCAGTAGTTTTCTGTCTGTTGTTTCTGTCTCAGTGAGACTCTGGTTGTAAAGTGAATTCAGAGGCTGAGGGGGCAGCAGCTCACAGTGAGGATCTGAGATCAGAGTCTGCAGTACACAGCTGTGTGTACCATGGAGACTGAGGAGGACATGTATGAGCCTGGGAACAGGAACAAAACATCAACACAGACCACTGCAGGGTGAGTTAAGTACAGAAAATATTATATACTCCTAACATGAACAGTAAACCCATCAGGACAAATGCATTTAATTATTGCAAAGAACTGACCTTCCATACATGGCCTAGATGGAAGATTTGCTGCTGTGAGCTGATGCTCTGAAAAGTAGCTGACTGGAAAGCTACCACACTACATGGCCAAAAATAACTAAACTAATGAAAAGCTGTCAGACTCAGAAGATAGCTTTGCTACAGCCACGCTAATCAGAAATGTAGTTAAACTAGTAGCTTCACTGCTAGTAGTGAAGCTACTGTCCAACACTGGTAATTTCATGTGTTTTGTCTGTGTGTTTGCAGTTCACACACACACAGGCCTCCATCTCCAGTGCCCAGTGGTGTGTCCATGAAGAGTGATGAGTCCCTCCCTAAGCGTCCAGACTTCAGCAGTGAACCAAAGTCATCAGGACTAGAGTGAGTTTAGACATACAGGTGGAGATGGGTGACTGTTTACACACGCACACACACACACACACACACACACACACACACACACACACACACACACAATTATACACATACACAGTCACAGTGCACACACACACTCACATACACACACAGGACACAAGATATCAGATGTATGGCATTTTCAAACACACTCACACACACTAACTTACACACACACAGGACACAAGACATCAGATGTATGGCTTTTTTGAAACACACACACACACACCATAGGTAATTTCCAGTGTTGGGCCAGCTTCTCAGAAAATATGGTTACTAAGCTACCAGTTACCCCACACCAGATGAAGCTTCACTACACTGAAGCTATCTGAAGACAAAATATAACAAGCTAAGTTACAAAACAGTGGCAGAAAAAGTTTACTACATGTGAATCTACTACATCATTTACAAAAAGCCACCATAAAATGAAATGATCCAACCTTCTGCTAAGCTTCTATTAGTGACCAAAGTCAATGTTTCACCCTCTCAACTTCAGCAGTGAACCAGAGCCATCAGGACTGGAGTGAGTTTAGACATATTAGTGGAGATGGGTGGCGATGCACACACACACACACGCAGAATGATATACACACACATTCACAGTGCACACACACACTCACAAACACACAGGACACAAGGCATCAGATGTATGCCATTTTTAAACACACACACACACACACACACACACAAACACACAGGACACAAGACATCAGATGTATGGCTTTTTTGAAACACACTGAAACACACTCACACACACACACACACGCACACACACACACACACACACACACACACAGAGAGAGAGAGAGAGAGAGAGAGAGAGGAGACACACAGGACACAAGACATCAGATGAATAGCTTTTTTGAAACACACTGAAACACACACACACACACACACACACAACACACACACACACACACGCACAAGCTGCATATTAACACATTTATTTTTTCTCTCTGTCTCTGAAGTGTGTTGAGGTCTTCAGACCCTCAGCCTTCTCTGGATGATGATGATGATGATGATGATGAACACACAGACATGGCAGAGAGCAGCAGACACCTGCAGACTGAACACACACCACACACAAGGAGCACACAAGGTATATAAGGGTTCAGTGTTGTTGTTGTGTCACCTGCAGACTGAACACACACCACACACAAGGAGCACACAAGGTATATAAGGGTTCAGTGTTGTTGTTGTGTCACCTGCAGACTGAACACACACCACACACAAGGAGCACACAAGGTATATAAGGGTTCAGTGTTGTTGTTGTGTCACCTGCAGACTGAACACACACCACACACAAGGAGCACACAAGGTATATAAGGGTTCAGTGTTGTTGTTGTCACCTGCAGACTGAACACACACCACACACAAGTAGCACACAAGGTATATAAGGGTTCAGTGTTGTTGTTGTCACCTGCAGACTGAACACACACCACACACAAGGAGCACACAAGGTAATATTTCCTACCGACGGCAGTCAGTGACCTCGAACAGCAGGGCTATGGACTGATTCACACCAAGTTATTCCTTTAACAGTGTGAGTCACTTAAGTCTGTGAGGGGTCAGGGTTTAGGTCTTAGTTTTACTAAGGTCTAGGCCCTGAAGTATTTCACCAATTTTATTCTAAGGTCTGCATTGATTCATCAAAACAGAATGTCTTAAATCAACACAGCATGTTTCTGTTTACAGGCAAAGTAATTTAGAAGAACTTCACATGAAAGGAAACAGTAGTTTTGCTTGTTTGTTTTTAAATTGTATAATTGAATATTATTTAACCAACCTCAGCACTGTAGTCCTGTGTCTTATGAATTGGAAAGCTGAAAGAAATTACTGCAGTGCCATGATTACTTTACATGGACGACATGGAATTAAAAAAAAAACAAAAACAAAAAAAATTGAAATACCTGTTACAAAGTAGGGGTTTTATTTTTGACATTAATAGAAAGAAAGTCTTCTATAACGATTCTATTGAAATTGCATTCTTATGACCACCTAACCACCCAGGGTTTATTTATCCCACTGCAGTGGACTATGGAGCAGGTTGCTATGTTATGATGTTGCCTCAGCTATAATAAAAATGTGATTTTCATAGCATGGACAAGAATAACATTTGATAAATTGTAAATGTAAGACCAACAGACACTTTTATTCATTATTCTGATATTCTTCTCCTTCCTTTATTTGTTGGTAAATGGTAAATGCTGGGGCAGAGAGATGCAGCCAAGTCTCATGGAAGTTTCAGGTGTTGCAAAGTAGCAAATTGCTTTTCCGGCAAAACACATTCCCAGATAGGCCCCGGTTAGCTAACACAACATAGCGAAAGGGACTCAAACGTGCATCATGGAAAAGCCAAAGAAAAATCGAAAACCGATGTCAGAGGAACAGAGAAAGAGGAAACGGCAGTGTCGTAAAATATCTAGTCTGAAGCTGTAGGGGGAGCTCTGTAGAGGAAAATGTCAGCACAAACCTGACACAAACTGAGAAAACAGCAAAGGAATGTCCAATCCTGCATAGAGAGGCTTTAAACAGTGTGAAACTAAACAGTGTCAAATTGAGTGTCACAATGTATAATATATTTTAATATATTTTAAAATGATTATTTATTCCAAACAGCTGTGGAGGTCCTGAGAAGAGTTATAGAGATTCATAAAGCCAGTCTGAAGAAGAGGTTTGAGAACGTGTCTGAAGGCATCATTAAACCAGAAACTCACACACTCCTCAATGAGATCTACACAGAGCTCTACATCACAGAGGGAGAGAGTGAAGGGGTGAATAAGGAGCATGAAATTTGGCAGGTAGAGTCAGCATCCAGAATACAAAGCACAGAAGACACACCCATCAACTGCAATGACATATTCAAGCCTTACCTGGACAGGAGAAACACATCAGAACTGTGATGACTAAAGGTGTTGCTGGCATTGGAAAAACAGTCTCAGTGCAGAAGTTCATTCTTGACTGGACAGATGGTTTAGCCAATCAGGATGTGCATTTTATGTTCCCCCTTTCTTTCCGTGAGCTGAATTTAGTCAAAAGTGATCAGTATAGTCTTCACAAGCTCCTACTTGATTTCCACCCAGAGCTGAAGAAGCTGAATGATGATGAATATAAAGACTGTCAGGTTGTGTTCATCTTTGATGGTTTGGATGAGAGCCGGTTGACTCTGAATTTTGAACAGAACATGAACTTATCAGATGTAAAACAAACATCATCCGTGAATGTTCTGATAACAAGCCTCATTCAGGGAACTCTATTTCCCTCTGCACTCATCTGGATAACCTCACGGCCAGCAGCAGCCAGTCAAATTCCTGCTCAGTATATTGACCAAGTTACAGAAGTACGAGGATTCACTGACTCACAGAAGGAGGAGTACTTCAAGAAGAGAATCAGTGATGAGAATCAGGCCAGCAGAATCATCTCTCACATTAGGGCATCCAGGAGTCTCCACATCATGTGCCACATTCCAGTCTTCTGTTGGATTGCAGCCACTGTGCTTAAGGAAATGCTGGCAAAGAAATACATCAAAGACATTCCCAAAACTCTGACTGAGATGTTCATACACTTCTTGCTTATTCAGACTACAAGGAAGGACCAGAAATATCAGAGTGCAACTGACACAGAAAAACAAGAGAGTCAAGAGAAACTTCTGAAATCTCAGCAAGAAATTTTACTGAAGTTGGCCAAACTGGCTTTCAAGAATCTGGAAAATGGCAATCTGATGTTTTATAATGAAGACCTGAGAGAGTGTGATATTGATGTCAGTGAAGCCTCAGTGTACTCTGGCATGTGCACTGAGATCTTCAAGGAAGAGTCAGTCTTCCATCAGAAGGTCTACTGCTTTGTGCATCTGAGCATCCAGGAGTTTCTAGCAGCTGTTTTCGTATTTAACTCTTACATGACTGAGAACCTCCAGCCATTGACATTCCTCCTACATGAAGAACATAGACAGGATTCCAGCCCTTCTATTTTATCATCTCTTCAGTCAGCATTGGGCTTGCGATCACAAGATCATCTACACGTGTTGCTGAAGAGTGCAGTGGATGAGGCTTTGAAGAGTAAGAATGGACACCTGGATCTTTTCCTTCGCTTCTTAATGGGCATCTCTCTAGAGAGCAATCAGAGACTTCTGCAAGGTCTGCTGAATCAAGTGCACAACACCTCAAAGAGCATCAAAGAGACATGTCAGTACATGAAGAAGCTTAACAGTGAAGATCTGTCTCCAGAAAGATGCATCAATCTTTTCCACTGCTTGCTGGAACTGAATGATCGTTCCATGCACAGAGAAATCCAGAAATTCCTGTCATCAAATAACTTCCAACAGAAGTTGTCTCCTGCTCAATGTTCAGCACTGGCCCACATGCTTCTGATGTCTGAGGAGGTGCTAGATGAGTTTGACCTGAAGAAATACAACACATCAGATGAGGGACGCAGGAGACTGATCCCAGCTGTGAGGTGCTGCAGAAAGGCACGGTAAGAGTTTTGTTTTAATTTACTTATAAATGCGATTACACTTTAGCTCATATACTGAATATTATAGACCAATCAGCTATTGTATTTCATCTCAGTCTACATAGAATATGATTTTCATCTTTTAGACGTGTACTTTGGAATAAAAAATAAAGAGTCTGAGCATAAATTCCTTTGTATCGGCCCCATATAGGAAACTACAACAATCTTACAGGAAATGGTTCCTCATATTGTAAACAGTATTACATGTTTGTTACACCTTTGGGATAATTCAGTTTTTGTATAGTATGTAGTTATGTGGACTTGCTGATTGCAAACTCTCAGATAAGTCCCTTGGAATTGTGGCTTCTGTTCTACAATCTCCAAACTCCTTGATGGAGCTGGATTGCAACTGATTGGTTGTTGTAAAATGAAACATGATTATATTACTGATATTTAATGCAAGATAGATATCTGTTCACAGTAAGGGTTTAGGTCACACTTTAGATTAGGGTCCACATATTCACTATTAACTAGCATTTTATTACCATGCAAATTAACATACTAGCCATTTATTAGTCATTACAACTCACTTATTAATACACTTATTCTCAGGAACAGTTATTCTCTATCAAAAAGACATAATTAGGACTTATTTAGACACTATTAGGCACTTAACGTCCTGTGTACATTATATAAATGGGAAGACACATTATGTGTTGGGGTGGATAAAGTGATAGTGTATCTATGCAGGATGCATGATGAGTATATAAGGGATAATGTGTTGTCTGTGGAAAAGTAAATCCTGACAGGATGAGCAGGACACCGACACAATGCATTATCCCTCTTATTAAACGACTTCTTGAAATACACTTTCATACAATACGCCTTTTAAATGTAATTATTAATTTGTTTCATGGCTTCCATTGATAAACACATAGTTCACAACACAAATTGAACTTGAATCAAACGCTCTTTAGAACTATTCAGTCATCTCTAATTTGACTTTCCATTGTGACAAGTGAATCTCTACTAGTGGAATGATATGACGATGCCATTGACAGCAGCCATTATATTTTCAGTCTGGCCAAAAGGGGAATCACACACAGTGAATCTAAATTTAAATCTGGTCGAGTCTACGTCAAATTTAATTCTGGTCAAATCTGTGTCAGAACATTCCACTCTACAGGATTTTGTGAGTTTTTTGGACAGCTGTGCTTTTGATGTATTTGAAGGATTAAGGCGTTACTGACTGACTTCTCTCTCCTTCCCCCTCGCCCTTATTGCTGTGTGCCCTTGTTGGGGATTTATAGTTTAGTTTTTGTCTGATATTTTTGTGAGTGTGGGCATTTATATATCTGTTTCTATGTGTGTATTCTGTTTGTACAAGGCATATCAGACTAACAGTGTGCCCTCAGCCTAGTGCAGTCTCCTAACAAGCTTGTGCACCTTGCTTAACAAAAGACATAAATTACTAAACTGCTTTATTTTTGTACACATCCTCTTGTTTCATTCATTCAATTGAATAGCCATAGTGGGGAATAGTGAGTCTGTGTTCCCATTGGTTTAACTGCTTATGACCTAAAGGTAGACTTAAGGCTGTTAAGGTCACATTGTTATGCAGACTGGCTGATTACAAACTCAGAGAAATCCTGTACAAATGTGTCTTCAGTTCAGAAATGATTCATTTGCTGTGTAGTTTTATGTTTGTGCTTGTTTTATCTTTTTCTGATTTGTTTTGTTTTATGGTTTTACCTTCTATTATTTACTGTAAGCTACTTTGTGTTTTTAGTTTTGTAAAACTCATTGAACTACCTCTCTTTATGAAATCTGTTATGAATAAGCTTTCTTTGGCTTGGCTGTTTTTTCATAGCATAATGTACTTTTTCACATTATTTTACAGGTTAGATGGCTGTAGAATCACAGATAAGTCCTGTGGAATTGTGGCTTCAGTTCTACAGTCTCCAAACTCCCTGATAGAACTGGACCTGAGTCACAATGACCTGGGAGATTCTGGAGTTCAGCTTCTCTCTAAGGGACTCTCTAGTCCCCACTGCAAACTGCAGACATTAAGGTGGGTGTTAGACATGTCTTTCTTGTAATATGTTTCACACTGTTATATATTGGGTAATGATGATAATTTAACCTTAATAATGTGGTAGGTGATGGAATTCACAGGAGGGTTCCCATAATCTGAAACAAACATTTCACTACTCCACTCATGGGAAATATATTTCTTAACATAGAGAACAGTCAAATGTCAATAATATAGAACTGTCTGAAATATGGTATAATTTTTTTGCTGACGGGTGTCAGGTCTTTAACAAATGTTGAAACGTGTAGAAACCCTGCAACCAGCAGCATCCCCACAACCTCTTACTGTGGAAAGAAAAGAATTAATCTAAACTAAACATGAATAGAATTATTCATCAATTCTGATAAATTCTCATCAAGGTTACTGATGTGTTTGGATATGGCTGGTTTTCTGTTAAGGATTAATAGCTGCAAACGAAAGGCAAATGCTGCCTCCCCCAACAGTTTTATCAGTGGGAAACACTACTGTATCTTGAGAAACTGAGCAATCCTTAAGATAAATTCTTCAGTGTGTGTGTGTGTGTGTGTGTGTGTGTGTAAGAAAAAGAAGAAAAATAGAAAATATATTTACAAAATAACTGGCTTGGTGCAGCCACAACAAAGCACAAACAAAAGACTTAATCAAAACAATGATATAATTTCGGGCACCTCACACATCTGAGGATACTAGAAGAAAGGGGAACACAGACAGACTCTCCTCTCCTGCGAGAAGTCTCCCTCACAATGGACCTGCAACCCATTTAATGGGTACCTGCACTCCCCCCTAATTGGGACAAACCATAAAACTACTAAGCACGGGGAGTTCCCGAATTACAAGTCAAATATACCTGTCAGGGCCCGTAGGCCAAGTGCCGATGGTGAACCCAAAAGCAGACTTCAGACACAGATGTAGACTCAACAGTTTACTTTTACTTAGCAAGTGAAACAAAATACAGTTTACGTGGCAACTGGGCACTCTGGCAAAAACACAAAACTAGAGACAAGAACAAAGGCTTTCAGCAAAGGTACCAGCAGGGCTCAGGCAGAATCCAGACTCAAAAATATGCAAAATCATACACAAAGGAGCAGGAACAGTCTCATGAACAAATCCGGGGGCTAGGCAAACTCACATGGGGAAAGGCAGGCTAGGTTCAGCAACAGGTGAGAAAAAAAACACAGAAGTAGAGGCACAAAAACAGCAGGCAAGAGGACAGTCCAAGCAAGCCGAGTCAACACCAAGGCAATCCAGTGAAAAAGTTCAAACAACAGAGTAGTGCGGAAAGCAGCTCTGACCAAGAAGAGAATCTGGCAGAGAATGAGTGAGCAGCCATGGCTTTTCAGAGTGGTGGCTGACGAGAAGAGTGGGTGCAGGTGTGGCCTAATCAGTCAGGAGGCGGGGCAGCAGGACAGACACTGGAGCAGGCTGTGACAATACCACATTATTGACATTATTCAGTACCAATACATATGTTGACATCATCAGGCCTTATATAAAACATTACTAAATAGGTGTATTAAAAAACATGAACTACAAGGCCCCCATCGAGTTAATTGAGTTTGCAAAGGCCAACTATGCCACTTGCGAACGCACCCATTGCATATAGCCGCCCCGGGATGGGAGCGTGCTTCCCTAGAAGCAACCAGGAAGAGTTACGGCTTCAAGCAAGTGCTTTAGTGTAGGTCTGTAATTCATTAAATTTTAGTCATGTTATTAGTTTTATTTGAAACATTTTTATAATGGCTGAAAGTTATAAATGCTGATGAGAGTGTGCTTTTCCTTTATGTTTATCTTGGACAGCTGGGCTTTAGTGATTGAGTGGTTTAATGATTAAGGTGTTACTGTATGCTGTTTGTTTGTGTGACCACATCAAGGATACAGGCAGCAGCTTGACATTAACACAGCTGTGGCTTTAATGCTTCATATTTCAGACGTCCATATGACTGATCTTATGATACTAGAAGCCTGTATCCCCAGACATCTTCTTTTCTGATCTCATCTTCTTCTTATACATCTCTGTAAATGTTCTTGTTTTTCATCCAGACTTGCTGATTCCAAGGTTACAGATAAGTCCTGTGGAATTGTGGCTACTGTTCTACAGTCACCAAACTCCCTGATAGAACTGGACCTGAGTACCAATGACCTGGGTGATTCTGGAGTTGAGCTTCTCTCTAAAGGACTGTCTAGTCCCCACTGCAAACTGCAGACATTAAGGTGGGTGGTAGTTACAGTGACAGCAGGACATCCACACATCTCTTAGTCCTTTCAGAAATGCTTGTGATCACAATCACTTATTGATCGCTTATTAATTTACTTTTGTCTGTCTCTTTATTTTTTGTTCTATTGAGCTACACACTTTTTAAAAACATTTACCATTGTTATAATATCTGGCAATAAAGTGTATTCATCTGTCTATCATGCTTACACATTATAGGGTTCACTGACTGTCACTTTACACATTCACACAGACACACACAGACACACACACACACACACACACACACACACACACACACACACACACACACACACACACACAGACCCACACACAGCTCACATCATCACAGTTGTCATGTAAACCTTAACTACATTCTGACATACTGCATACGACATACTGACTCTCTCTCTCTCTCTCTCTCTCTCTCTCTCTCTCTCTCAGGCTGTCTGGTTGTCTCATCACAGAGAAGGGTTGTACATGTCTGGCCTCAGCTCTGACATCAAATCCGTCCTTTTTAAAAGAGCTGGATGTGATCAACAATCATCTTGGAGAATCTGGAATGAAGCTGTTATCTGCTAGACTGGAGGATCCTATTTGTAAACTGGAGATGCTCAAGTAGGTTTAGAAAGAAATCTCACTATTGCACATTCACATCATCTGTCTCCATTGTAGGTCTGTATCAATATGATTCCTCAGTGTAGTGACTTGGGTTTCAAAATTGTATTTTATGCCAAATTGTATTTTAAAACCACTTTCCACACATGGAACATGTCATCTTTGATGCACCATCCAGGAATGTGAGCAGACAGACAGACAGGGAGATGAACAGACAGACGGACAGTGAAATGGTCAGACAGACAGGAGATGAGCAGACAGACAGGGAGATGGAAACTGTAGGTGTTTAAGTAGATTTAGACAGTGATTTAATTAAAAAGTGATTTTAGTATGGAAGAAATGGAGATCATATTCCATTCCACAGAGAGGCCGTCCTTTGGATGAGATGTTAAACCAACATCCTGACTCACTGTGGTCATAAAAGATTACATTCATGCATTTGTTTTACATGGTACTTGTTGCAAGAGTTCCAGGCTAAAGTTCCAACCTGGCTCATTTCAATCTGGCCCCCAAATCATCCCCCATTGTAGTTGACCTATTAATTCATTCCCTCCACCTCAAGCTGGTGTGTGGTGAGTGTTCTGGTGCATAATGGCTGCCGTGCATCACCCAGGTGGGTGCAACACATAGGTGGTGGTTAGTGAGTTCTCCCTTCCACTGTAAAGTGCTTTGGGTGTCTTGAAAATTGCTAAATGTAAAATTTAGCGGTAGTAGTATTAGTTGTAGTAGTAGTAGTAGCAGTAATAGTAGTAGTAATAGTTTAGTTCCTGTAGTAGTTTTTACTAGTTTAATCCTGGAACATGTAGATTTTACCTGTTATACATTAAAGTAACCAGATCAGACCAACACTCACAGATGGAGCAGGCTATTAAGTCTATTAGTCATTCAGTGAAGTTTGCACAGATGGTTAGAATGACTCTGGGAACTCTAATCTAAGTATCTAAGTACAGGACAGACAGTGTCAGGGCTGTTTCTCCTTCTGACAACTAGATTGGCCCTTGTGGCAACACCATGGGACAGGAGGAAACCATTTTAGGTATTAAAAACAACTGTGTATGTGCCTGTGTGTGTGTGTGTGTGTGTGTGTGTGTGTGTGTGTGTGTGTGTCTGTATGTTTGTGTGTGTGTGTGTGTGTGCAAAGACAGCTGGAAAGAGCTTTAGCTCAGTACTTTATAGCAGGAGAAATGTGTACAGCAGCAGACTAGTTTCTGTGGGATAATAAATCACCTCACATTTCACAGGTGACACAAACAGAAAAACAACAGTAATGGACATCTGACAAATTTTCTTACAGGACTGACCAGGGTGTTTTAGTCAGAGCACGGCCATGTTTGCTGAGATGTAAGTATTGATTTATTGTTTACTGTAACTGTAACCATCAGTATGATCATTCACTGATTCACATTTATAGTGCAGTGGTCATGTGTTTCTGTGTGTGTGTGTGTTTGTGTGTGTGTGTGTGTGTGTGTATGTTTGTATGTGAGTGCATGCATGTGTGTGTGTGTGTGTATATCATTATGTATGCATGTGTGTCTGTGCCTATGTCTATGTGGTTGAGTGTATGAGAGAGAGCATCACATGTTGATGTGTGTG
>PYXC01001718.1:585000-586656 GCA_015244755.2 Tenualosa ilisha | reverse complement strand
GTGAAGTTAACCACCAGTGTGACGTTGTCATTTTGTTTGGGTGCCGTGAAGTTAACCACCAGTGTGACGTTGTCATTTTGTTTGGGTGCCGTGAAGTTAACCACCAGTGTGACGTTGTCATTTTGTTTGGGTGCCGTGAAGTTAACCACCAGTGTGACGTTGTCTGTCATTTTGTTTGGGTGCTGTGAAGTTAACCACCAGTGTGACGTTGTCTGTCATTTTGTTTGGGTGCTGCTATGTTGGAACACATTATGAACTGTAGACAGTCAGGCTAATAAATCACTCCAAAGATGACGTAGCTGTAATCTGCTGGTCTGTAGGCTAATACCAGTAATTGTGGGCTTAACATGACTCATGGATAATGGATATAGCTGGACCATGTCAGGTGAGTTTTGTGTGTGTGTGTGTACTGCAGGTAGTGGCGTTAGATACTGTGTTGTTAGCCGAACAATGCTAATGTTATGTACAAGCTGTGTGCATTTGATTTCTGGCTGTCACATCCCTGTGCTGTAAGTTAACAACGTTGGACAACTAGTTGGTTTTGTTTGTCACAATGCCAATATCCCTCGACATGTAACATGTAACTCATTAGGGTTTTGAAACTTCTACCAGTGCAGATGCAACCTTAAACCCCTACTGCATATAGCACCAAGAAAACTATGAAACCACAGCTACCTTTACACTGACATAAACACACCTTCTCAAGAAGGGCATTTTGAAATGATATAAGGTACAAATTTCAACACGGTTCATTTATAATGTGAAAGTGTGTGTGTGTTTGTGTGTATATATAAGTGTGTCTATATGGTATATGTATGTGTGTGTATACATGTGTATGAGTTTAGACTCATAGTGAGGTGTGTGTGAGTGTGTTTTAAGTGCTGCAGAGACACATAGAAATAGCAGGGACAAGAGGCTCACTGCTATCTGTCTACCTCCTCCTCTCCTCTCTTCCCTCTTTTCTCCTCTCTTCCTCCTCCTTTCCTCCTCTCCTCCTGTGATGCGAGCTGGCATCCATTAAACCAGCTCGGCTGCTTTATCGACTCCAAACACCTGCAGAAGGTGCACTGGGACACACAAGAAGCCAGCTGCATGGGCTCTCTGACACACACACACACACACACACACAGAATAAGAGAGAGAGAGACACCGATACATGCACAGGCACACACTAATATAGAGACTCACACACAACCAAAATGTGGAAATGTGCAAAAAATGCAATGTGCAAGCACACACAAGCCCACCGACACACACACACACACGCAGAAACTCAGTTGTATATCATAGCCCACACACACATAAATACTCTCAATTTGGAATACAATTTACAAGCACACACAGAACCACACAAAGATAGAGGACGCAATGTAAACAGAGACCCTACAGCTCAAATATGCACAAGCAAACACACACACACACACACACACACAGAAACATACAGACACCTGTGTTGCACAATGCATGCTGTGGCTGAAACGAGGCCTTTATCTCTCAAAGTGCCCTTCTGCAGGATACTGAGGACAAACACACACACACACACACACACACACACACACACACACACACACACTGCTGCATGCAAGGCAAGGAGAGGGAGAGAGAGAGTCGTCTCTGTCCCGTCGTTGTTGTTTTCCCCCATCTCTTTTTCCCATG
>PYXC01001718.1:550000-580000 GCA_015244755.2 Tenualosa ilisha | reverse complement strand
GACTTTTAACATTACAAAAATCCGAATGAGTATCAAAATTACATCCAGGAGTGGAATAATTTCATACAATGGTTCCATTACATTCAAAACTCTGTTCATGTTGATTACGTGTGTGACGTCTAGGTCGTGGGAGCACACGAGAGATCATGGGATAACTGTAGCAACAACAACAGATGAGTGCAAATGCAGAGATCAGAATCATACCCAGGGATCCTAAAATCATAAGAACATATCGAGTCCATCCTCCCAGAGAGTCCAGGAATTCCTCCTGTGTTGCCAGACACCGAAAGCAAACCTTAATTCGGGCTATAGTTTTGGACATTACAAGGGCCAAATTTTCAGTGTCCCTGGGGTCAATAGGAGGCAGCATGGACTCTTGGGAGGTTGGAGTCACTGTGAAGCATGCATACATTACAATCATCAACAGTTTGAACATTAGTTATAGTCCACAAATCAATCCTTGAATCAATCCAAGGCGAAGTGTATGCGGATATTCAGTGTACATGCATATGTGTGCAAACAAAGTGTGCAGAAGGGCGGCGCTAGGCTCACACCCTTTGTCTCTCTTCCTTGGAAGAGGCAATCCTCTTCGTGTTGTGCAAAATGTGGGAAACGTGAGTGTGTGTGCAAACAATATGTACATAGGGCGGAGCTAATCTCTATTAATAGGAGGCGTCCCTCCACACCCTGTGATTCTCCTCTTCTTGTGGTTGTTTCTTGTCCACCTAACCTGGAGGTCCGGGTGGACTACCTGACCTCCGGATCCTAGCTGCTTTGGGGTTATTCTGCCCTACAGCAGGTCCACTAAAGTAAATTTGAGGTGTGAAGTTGAGTAAAATAATCCAGTATCAGTTTCCAGAGATCCTTTGTGAGGTGAAATTCTGCTCCGGTAGCACAGCAGCTCTCCTGTGATCGTAGCAGGGTGTTTGGAAGGTCTCTGATGAAGTTGTGTTCGGAGTTTCTCTCGTCCCCCTTTTGACGTTGTAGCGGTCGTTCTCTCACAGAAGCGGGTTGATCTCACCATCCACACCAAATGTGAGCTCGTGGTTCTGGTCGTTCCTCAGGCTCAGGTGTAACCATGGATACCTGTAAGATTAGAGCTCAACGCATATCTCAATACTAGGTTATGAAAATGGCTTTATCTGGGATAGGTGAGCCCATCGATGTTTCCCTTTTCCTAAAGAGAGGAAGCAAGATGTTTCAGTTAACATAATTTTTCATAAGGTCCCTTGTATGCAGATTCCAGCGGCCCTTGGCTACCAAATTCTTTAGAATGACCTTTTGTCCTTCTTGAAATGTTCTATGTCCCGTAGCAACTTCAATTGCATCTTTTTTGTCTTGTCTGATGCGTGCTAACAGTTGTTATCACGAAACAATTTTGACAGGTCTTGACAGTAAGCCTCCAATGCTACTCTGTGACTATCTTTACCAATCTCAGCAGTCAGTATAGGGTCATTTGGCAGAGTCAGATTTCTTCCAAAGAGAAGTTCAGCCGGCGTGAGACGTGTTAATTGTTCTGGCCTGTTGCCTCATTGTCAATCACTGTCAATATTACTCTCCCCCTTTTGATCTGCAGATGCCTTTGCGGCCTACTCTGCAAGATCATTTAACACAGCCTCCTAATCCTTCAAAAGCGTTGGTCGTATTCATAAATCAGTAATTGAGACAGATGCCTGGTGTCTATTAAATGGCACTATTGTTCAGTCAGATTGGCGTTGGCTAAACTTCTTAGAAGTGTTAACATCTCAACAGTGGTGTCTGAGCTTTTGTTATTCTCACAAGCTATCTTAGAGGTGTGAAAGCCATTATCAGCCTTTGCACCTCTGCAGTGTCTTGCCCAATGACCAGGCTTACCACACTTGCGACAACTTTGTGAATCAAAAGTTGGTCTATCTTGGACGGCAGCAACGTTTGGCCTATCAGAAAATTGTATCATATGATTTTCTGCTCTCTGTCCCCAACTCAAAAATGCACACCAGTCCTCAATCACTGGAAGGCCAACAGCCCATGTCTGACGGTATCTCTCATTTAGATTTTTAGCCGCAGTGTCAATTATGAAACTGGAATCAATGTGTGGTGTATCAGGGCGACATGCAGACAGAACTCTATGTTTTTCTTCAAATCGTGCAGCAAAGGATGTGAAGGATTCTTTTGGTCCCTGAATACAAGTAGTCAACAAAGTAAATGAATGGTGTCCTCTACCCAAAATCTCCTGTGTGATATTCTGACACTCAGTCAAGTACATTCCCACGCTAAGTCACTATCTGGCATCACTCTGGCCATGCAGCAGCATTAAAACGTGTACTGAAACCAATCGGCACTTTGGATTTGATAACAGTCACAACCTCAGTATATTCCATGGCAAATGTGATAACAGCATCCTTCAACTTTATCCAAAAATCAACATTCGGATCTTGCGCATTTAAAGTTGGCAAAGATTGTAAGATGTGACTGAGGGCGCTAGGGGTCATTGGGACGCCGATGCCTAAGCTTCCTTGCACTCCGGTGCCTTTGTATGTTAGATTTACGTTATGCACGCATTCCACATCGCGTGTATCGTGTGGTGTTATGGGCCTAATCGGTGCCATTTGCGGCATCGGCCAATGAGCCTCCGAGGTGCTGGATGCGCCTGCTGAGGAGCGGGGGAATACATTATCGTTTGCGCACAAGGAAGGGGCTGTAGGGACAGAAGTCGTAGGGGCCGAGGCCTGAGACACAGCAGCTATCTGTCCAATATTCTCAAATTGTGTTGTCGCAACGTCAATCTTTGTCACTAATTCAGACACAGTCCGCGTGTAATCCACTATGCCTTTTGGATCTTTCACTCAAGAGTTGGGACCGATCCCATTACATTTTCTGCAACGTTCGACAATTTTATAAGTAACATCTTTCAATGTATCCTGTAATTTGAACAATGATGCAGGCTGACCATCTGACTCAGTCAAAATTCCCTGTGACCGCTTAATCCATGTAATCACAAGATATCGTGAGTAATGTCTTCTCTTTTTGTCAGATTTCAATTGCAAGACCCACTCGCTAGCCTTTCTGACTCCCCAGACACTTTGAAAACCATCATGAATCATATCAGATTTAATCTTAAGATACTCTCTATCATCGCCAATCATAGCCATAGCAATCTGCACGCTTAAAGGGGTCTTATGACATGAATCCTGAGGTTCCATTGTTACTGACCAGTCTTTTCTAATTAACAAATAAGTTTAAACTTAAATTTAAGATCTCAAATCGAATTCAAACAAGTATAACATATAGCAACTGAACTAATTTAGCCAGATATTCATGCACTCCCGGTGACCGCAAACACTTAGCAGTAGCAAGCGAGTTTATTATTGGTACTGGTTAGAGAAAACGCTTTTGTATACTTGCAGGCATCCCGTAACGTTACATATAGAGAGGGGGCCTATGTCTCTCTTTCCCCTGGTGGCAAAATCTGCCCACGAACCTACCACATGGTACAAAATGCAAGATTTGCCTGTTCTGAAGAAACGCCGTCTCAGAACCACAATAATAGACTCATAGAGCCGATGCATACTCGTCAGTCGATGCTAGGGCCATTTCCAGGACAAAATCTTGCCCTAACGCCCGCTCGAACTACAACAGCAGTCCGACAAATATCCTAGCGGTAGTTCTAGGTCTACTCACCCCCGTCGAGGCGAAAATCATCCACTTTCTACAGTTTTTCTCAACCAGCACCAATAATAGCCGAAATGAAATTCAGCTTACCTTTAGGAGCGCTCTGTCAACCGGATGATGAATATCAGGCTCGAATCACAATAAATCCGATTTTTTTCAATCTCCACAGAACCTCCATTGAAAGCAATTAGTTTTGTAGTAATAATTGCAGACTGGTGGCAGACTCCGGAACTTCAGGATACAGGTTTATTATTTACAATGGCGCGTCAAGGGAGACATAAGAGTTTCAGCCCGAAAGCATCCACCATTAAATCTAACTTAAACAATGAAAGTGTTCTACTTAAATACACTTAACTGATGGGAGTTGCATACAGTGAGCATACAGTTGAAGTACAATAGAATGAAAGGTGATTGGTTCTTTACCTGGCGCCATCGTATCTAATGGGCCAAGGACACACCTACGGCAATTAGCATTATGAAGTGGCTATCCAGTTGTATGTAGACACCAAGACTCAGAAATATTACTTATGGATTGTCCTGACCAGTCATACACTTTGACTATTGTACTCCTTGTACTGAGACCATAAAGATGATACCAAACATGAATAGATTCACATTTCATAACATACAGATATACATTCCAAATCTATCTGAGGGAAGTTTGTCTTTGCAGTGTAAACATGAACAAAAGGTTCTTCTCAGCCACAGGGGTACCAGCAGTTAATTTACATTGATCACCAGGGGAGGATGATCCCTATTGTTTCAGTGCCATGCCAAATGGTGGCGGCTTCCTGGCCGTCTGAGGCAGAATACACTTCTAAAATTATTGCTATCAACATGGATGTGCGCTTTGAGTGAAACATTGGAGGCTGAACCCTCCAGTTCTCCCCATCCATCTGGATCCTCTCCAGTCACGTCACTCATGTTCTCCATGAGCAGCACATTCACATTCTCAACTTCCTTGAGTTTCTCTAGGACTGGTGGCTTGAATTGATCCTTAAACTGTCCAAACTGTCCAAACTGTCCAACACTCAAAAGTTCAATTCTGTAGTATTCCTCTGGTGTCTTTGGTGTGTGGGGACTAGCCCCACCAGTACTTTTGCTTCGTTGATAAGGGATCTCAACAGGCTCATAGAGTATCAACTATTAACACTGCCTTCTCAAACAACTCTGTAAACCTGTCCTCGCTCCTTTTCCCATGAAGACGTGAGCTGACATAGCCAAGAGCAGTCTGCAGACCTTCACATGTTTTGCAGAGATCTTCTGTAGCTCACTCTAGCTCTCCACGCACCTCTGTGGCCAGAAGCAGTCCTAGAACCGGCTTACCCTTCAGAAAGCGCTCTAGGAGACCACTGGCCCTAGAGCTAACTGAAGCCATTTTCTCCAGACTGGTCAAGACAGCTTCATACTGACTAAGTACTGTTTGAACAGCTTCACCACGTAAAGCGCACCTAGTTGGACACAGAGGTGCCCTTCTGATAACGTTTGTTCAGTCAATATCCCTTTGAACTTCCCAGACTGATTGGTCAGTGCTTCAAGTTCATGGACCCACTGGAATGCATCTCTTGGTAAGGGAGGGGCACTGCACACCCACTGTGCAATAAGATAGACACCACAGTGCACATACAGAGAGAGTGGCTGTTTCTTCTTAAGCACCACTTGAGCCCTAGAGAACCTTCCTGCCATATTGGCTGCTCCGTCATAAGCCTGCAAGCCTCCATAAGCCTGACATAGGCAGCTATAGTCTCAGGAGTACATCAAGCCTTGGCCTTTTGCTCACCAGTTTTTCCTGGCATCTCGTATAATTCAACAAATACTTCCTGCGGGATCAGGTAGGAAGCATATAGAAACCTGCTCTTTGACCTTTACATCCTTGGTGTGATTCATTATAACTGTACACTGTACTGCTGGGAGGGACCTGATTGTTGAGGCAATTTCCCTCAGTTGTTTTAAGCTGATCATGTTCAGTTTAACTTTGCAACCAAAACTTTTTGATTCACAAAAGATGTTGATGTTGATAGAGGTGCAAAACCTTTGGACCAGCAAACATAACATTTTAAATACTAAAACATTTCAGATGAGAAAACAGTTAACTCTGTTAAGCTTAAAAAAATTTGCTATAATTATTTTTTAAAATCTGTATTTTTGTTTGACTTTTTTTTTCCACACAAAATTGTCTCTAATAGTTGTCTAATAGTTTATGTGATTAAATAAAGTGTGAATGAAAATTATTCATAAATCTATTTTAAAATGACTAAGATATGTAGCTTTTTTCATGAAATGCTACTCACAAAACAACAGAAATGACTAGGTTAATAACTGGGTCCAAAGACGTGAATATGAATTTATTAATATATGAATTTACCATGTCCTCAAGCACGGATTCCTCATCAACCTGATCTAGACTTAATAGTATCCTAGTCATAGCTGCACTAACACTAATAAGCCTACCAATTTCTATAGCAATGCAGGAGATGGTTAGCATGTTTGCATGAATTGCATGGTTAGTATTACCCCTCGTCATTAACCTGATTGCTAACATCTGCCAGGGTTGGTTTATCCTGTAGGCTACCTTCATAGCAGTCTAACAAACTGGTGATATAACCCTTTACAATGGTTTCATTGTGTGGTATTGATGAATAATTTCAACCTGTCCTGGGCACTACTTCCACTCTGGGCGTTGAAATAGCTACGTATATATCTTTTTTTTTTTTTTGGTGGCATAGTCCAGGCTATTCCACAAAATCGGACAAAATGAGTTTGAATATCAAGGTCAGAGTAAAGTTAAGTTTTACTCTTTTCTGAGGACATACAGTTGCAGGCTACCACAGATAACTCGCGTTGTCATAGTTGACATAGTCTGTGCTTTCTTTATGGTTTCTTGCACTAGATTCACTAGAGCCACTAGATTCACTTTGTGGACGTTCAGGTGAGGAGAACGTGGGCCTGCAGACCATCTATTCCAGCCAATGAAATTGTAGTATGGATAACCCTATTGCTCTAGCTCTGGAATACAGAATGCTGGCACATCCAAAAAAAATTAAAATAACATGCAAAAAAAAATAAAAAATAAAAGGAGAGTTGGTCCTGGTACAGGCCTCATGTAGTGTTGGTTGTAGTCCACTCAGGAAGGGAGGGTGAGAGGATTCCGCCAGAAGAAGGCAAGGATGACACTCAGCAGAGATGATTGTGGACAGAGAAAGGAAATGAATTAGACCAGGTTCACACATCAGTGAGCAAATGTGTCTTTTGTGCATACACACATGTATATACAGTATATATGAGAGAGAGAGAGAGAGAGTTGTACGGCATGACACATGAAGGTTTTGTGGCGGCACTAGGCTATAGCAGCATAAATACGGTATGATGCATAGCAACCCAGCACCACTGCAGGGATGGTCAGTGGCTGCAATGCCTCACAACTGGGGGAAACAGCAGAGGCAGTCCCTCCCAAAAGACCCAGAGAAGTGATAATTTGCCATGCACCATCCCTAACTGTAACAAACAGTAAAGAAGAAGGTTTTAAGTCTAGACTTAAAGGTACTGAGAGTGTCCGCTTGTCGGGTGTGTGTGTGTGGGGGGGTAGATTATTCCACAAGAGGGGTGCACGGTAACAAAAGGCTCTTCCTCCTATCGTAGATTTTGATATTCTTGGGATTACAAGAAGATCAGCATTTTGGGATCTTAGGGTTCTAGGAGGGTGGTAAGGAACAAGTAAGTATTTAATATATGTTGAAGCATGGCTGTTGAAGGCTTTGTAGGTTAGGAGGAGTATTTTAAAATCGATTCGACTTTTAATAGGGAGCCAATGTAAGGAAGCAAGGATAGGAGAGATATGTTTATATTTTTTAGTTCTGGTGAGTGTTCAGGCTGCGGCATATTGTATTAGCTGTAGGTTTTTGATACAGGTATTACTACACCCAGAGAACAGAGCATTGCAATAATCGTGCCTGGAAGTAATAAATGCATGTATTAATTTTTTAGCATCCTCAAAGGATAGGAACTTTCTAACCTTAACAATATTTTGTTGGTGGAAAACAGATGTTTTTGAAATGTGTTTTACATGGCTATTTAGAGAGAGGTTCTGGTCAATATTTACCCTGAGGTCTTTAACTTTTGTGTTAGATGACAGTGAAAGGCCACAGAGTATGTTTTGGTGAAGGGGTAGAGTGTTGGTCAGCTGTTTAGGGCCAATCATCATAACTTCAGTTTTATCAGATTTTAAACATTGGAAATTATTAGTCATCCAGGTTTTAATGTCTTGGTGGCAGGCATCAAGTTTAGTTATTAGCATATAGTCAATGGAAAGGTAAAGCTGGGTATCATCAGCATAGGAGTGGGGAGTAACGTCATGTTTCCTTATAACAGATCCTAAAGGTAACATGTACAGGGAGAACAACAGGGGACCTAGCACTGAGCCTTGGGGTACACCAAACTTTACTATGGTATGGGTTGATGACTCATTATGAGCGTGTACAAACTGGTAGCGACCAGAGAGGTACAATTTGAACCAGGCTAATGCAGAGTCTTTGATGCCTATCATGTGTTCAGCCTGTGTAGTAGGATAACATGGTCAATAGTGTCAAAGGCAGCACTAAGATCCAATAGGATTAATACTGATATATATCCATTATCAGATGCAATGAGGAGGTCATTGAAGACTTTAACTAGGGCTGATTCTGTTCTATGATTAGCTCTAAAGCCTGACTGGAAGGTTTCCTGGATATTATTTTCATTTAAGAAGCTACAGATTTGCTTAGACACAATTTTTTCAAGTATTTTTCATACAAATGGGAGGTTAGATATGGGTCGGTAATTAGCAAGGACAACAGGATCAAGGTTTGGTTTTTTAATAGATGGTATAATAACAGATGTCTTGAAAGATTTTGGGACATGCCCTGCTATGAGTTATTTATAATTTTAAGAATCGTCTCAGCCAATAGAGGGAGAGCTGCCTTAAGAAGATCTGTTGGGATAGGATCCAATTAGCATGTTGAGGCTTTAGCTGAGGAGATCAAAGATATAATTTTTGATATATTGGTGGGTGTGAATGAATCAAGGTATGCTACAGGTTGACTAGAGCTAGCTGTAACCATTACATGTGGTCTAACTGGATTTGAGGTTACAAGGGAGTTGTTCATTTTAAGTCTTATAGATTCAATTCTGTCATTAAAATAGTCTATGAAGTCATTGCTGCTTTTAGTTATTGGAATGGAATGGGACACCTCGTTCCTGCTTTTTGTTAAACGGGATATAGTGTTAAAGAGGAATTTCGGATTATTTTTATTATTGTGTATAAGTGAGGAATAATATGCTGATTTGGTGAGGAATAATATGCTGATTTGGCATTGTTAAGTGCTGTCTTGTACTCTTTTAAGCTGTCCTTCAAAGAAAGGCAGAACAGTTCAAGTTTAGTGGCAGACCATTTCCTTTCAAGTCTACGAGCAGCTTGTTTCAGTAAGCGAGTCTGTGTGGTATACCATGGGGCAATTTTTTCTTGTTTCCTAGTTTTCTTTTTGAGTGGTGCAATGGTGTTGAATGTGGAGTGTAGTACATTTACAACACTATGAAGTCATCTGTAGTTTTGGGAGTTATGTTTCGAGTGCAGTGGTAAATCGAGTTAGGTGCTACATAGTAAACAGCAACTAACAGCTTCATCCAGCCCAGAAACCCAAGCTAAACTACAGTGTGTGTGTGTGTGTGTGTGTGTGAGCCCCAAGCTGTGACAGGCGCGGGGAGATGGGAAAAGAGTGTGTGTGTATAGCTGAGTTTGAATGCAAGTGAGAATGTGAACGTCTATGTGCATGTCTGTTTTGTGCAAGGGGTAGCAGGTGTGTGTGTGTGCTATTATTTATAGTTTTGAACAGAGGCCCACCCCAATCAAGGCATGGTGAAGGATCAGAGGTGTGTGTGTGTGTGTGTATTTGTGTATGTGTGCGTTTATGTGTTGGTGTGTGTGTGTGTGTGTGTATGTGTGTGTGTTTATGTGTGTGTTTGTGTGTGTGTGTGTATTTGTGTATGTGTGTGTGTGTTTGTGTGTGCATGTGTATGTGTATGTGTGTGTGTGTGTGTGTGTGTGTGTGTGTGTGTGTGTGGTTGAGTATGTGATGAATGGTGCCAGAGAAGAGAAGGGCGGACAGGAGATGAGCACGGCAGCACCTAGTAAAAGTTACAAAGCCAGAAAAACACTGTAGAATAGAAAATCAAATTAGCTTTTCACGCACACACACACACACACACACACACACACACACACACACAGGGACGAGTCATGACGTGTCAGCTCCAGGCGCTCTCCACAGCCACGTTCAGTATTGATGAATTAATCAGCCTACCCCTCTGGGACAAGAGTGGAGCAGAACAGGAGAGGAGCAGAGGAGCAGCCCGGTGCGCGTGTACACGCACGCACGCACGCACGCACACACGCACACACACACTCGTAGGGGTGAGCACGGAAGAGCACGGGCCTCCCTTGGCTGGGAGTTTAACAAAGCCTCTGGTGGTTTCCTTCTGAAAATCTATACTGGATCCGAATGATTGCAAACCCTGATTTATAATGGATCACTTCTGCTGCTCTCCAGCCATCTCTCTCTCTCTCTGTGAGGTCACCCCATCTCTCTCTCTCTCTGTGAGGTCACCCCATCTCTCTCTCTCTGGCTGACTCCAGTGAAAAAAAGGATGTTTGGAAACCAGCTATGAAGAAGGGATGAAGAAGAGGAAGTGAAAAAATAAAAACAACTTTCCCCTCTTCCTCTCTCTCAGATTGCGAGCTTTGACTGTGTAATGCTGGTTAAAGCCCTCAGCAGACTGGAGTCGGGTGGGCCTGGACGAGCCAATCAGGAGAGATGAAATAGCAATAATTGGAAAAATACGGAGGCCAACTCCTTCCCATCGCTGACTAATGAATGAACCAGTGGGGGGAGGAGGAGGAAGAGGTCTTCGTCCTCATCAGTGTAAGACTTTAGGGATTTCTGGATGTTTCTCCCAGGACATTTTTATTCTCCACCTCCTCGCTTTCCTGCCTCTCTTCCAAAGCCTCATCATCCTCCACTCTTCCCTCCTCTCCTTCTTCTGCTTCTTCTTGGCTGGTCATGCTTCCTCTCCTTGTAATGAATTCCAGTGAATCCAATCAGTTTCATTTGACATTTAAATGGGCTCTCCGAGGGGCCTATGTTTCCAGAAGAGTGAAGGAGAGAGGGAGACAAGGAGGGATGGAGAGACAGATGAAAAGAGCAGGACTAGAGAAGAGAAAGAGTGAGGGGGGAGGGAAAGAGAGAAAGAAAAGACTTTCTTTGTCTCCTCTGGTCCTTGCTCCTTTTCTGGTTTCTTGTTTTCTTCTACACTTCAGATAGATTATATATAACCTCAGTTCTAACCTCAGTTTTCCCTCCCTCTGGCTTACTGTTGTAAGGAAATAAAGAAATCTACTTTACCACTATTACCCAGCTAACGTAAATTAGCAATACACAGCTCTTATAAATGTAACATTAGGCAGCTAGCATACGCTAGCATTACACAGCTAACGCAAACTATGATTACACAGCTAACACAAACTATGATTACACAGCTAACACAAACTATGATTACACAGCTAACACAAACTATGATTACACAGCTAACACAAACTATGATTACACAGCTAACACAAACTATGATTACACAGCTAACGCAAACTATGATTACACAGCTAGCATACGCTAGCATTACACAGCTAACACAAATTAATACATGCAGTTACTTACAGTGCACAAATAGTGTTTCGGCTGTTTTGACATGAGCACTGTTCAATAATAGGCTAATCTAAGTGTTGAAGAGGCAAATAATCTGTGTTGAATAATAGCTAATCTAAGTGTTGAAGAAGAGGCAAAAAATCTGTGTTGAATAATAGCTAATCTGAGGTCTCTGCATGCAGCAGTTTCTGCTCATGAGGCGTCTTTGCTTCCAAATGGATTGGATAGAAATGTGGGCTGGGCCACTAGACTGGAAAGGCTTCAAGTTCTACGCTGTCTGATCTCCTCTCTTTTTCTCCCGCTCTCACACACACACACACACACACACCCACAGTGAAGCTGGTCTTGGCAGAGGAGCAGGAGATGGACTGTGAGTATGGTGTGGTCGGGGCACCAGCGCTGGCTTGCTGGCCGCCGAGTGGGACTGACAGCCCCCTAATGAAGACCCAGGATCTGAATGAGTGGCTGACACAGCACAGCGGCCTCACACATAATTACAGCATAAATAATGCATGTGTGTGTGTGTGTGTGTGTGTGTGTGTGTGCGCTAGCCCAGCGCCTGGCGCCCATCACCAAGATGGACTGGGAAGAAATAAAAAGGCAAAAGAAACAGACTAAGAGAAAGAAATAGGAAAAGTGTAAGTGTGTGTCTGTGTGTGAGAGAATGTGTGTGAGTGTGTGTTTGTGAGTGTGTGTGTTTGTGTGTGTGTGTGTGAGAGAGAGAGTGTGTGTCTGTGTGTGTGTGTCTGTGTGTGTGTGTGTCTGTGTGAGTGTGTCTGTGTGTGTGTGAGTGTGTAAGTGAGTGTGTGTCTCTGTGTGTGTGTGAGAGAGAGTGTCTGTCTGTGAGTGTGTGTGTGTGGGTGTGAGTGTAATTGAGTGTGTGTGTGTGTGTGTGTGTGTGTGTGTGAGAGAGAGAGAGAGAGTGCTGTGCAGATGCTTGCATACTAACTGTGCATCTGAAATAAATGAGGTGATGGCAGCTGAGAGAGGGAGAGAGAGAATAAGAAAGAGTGAGTGTGTTGAGAGATGGAGGGATGATCTGGTGTCTGAAGGCACTGATGGCAGGTGTACTTTTCTTCACTTGCTCACTCTTTCACTTGTACCTTTTCTTGCTCACTCGTTCACTTGTTCTTTTTCTCTCTCACTTGTTCTTTCTCTCGCTCTTTCTGCCACTCACTCATTCTTTTTCTTGCTCACTCATTCTTTCACTCGTTTGCTCATTGTGATAAATGAAAGGAGAACTGCCGTGCTGGAACATAATCAGGGAGGCAGAGAACCACACACACACACACACACACACACACACACACACACACACACACACACACATAATCAGGGAGGCAGAGAACCACACACACACACACACATAATCAGGGAGGCAGAGAACCACACACACACACACACACACACATAATCAGGGAGGCAGAGAACCACACACACACACACACACACACACACACACACACACATAATCAGGGAGGCAGAGAACCACACACACACACACACATAATCAGGGAGGCAGAGAACCACACACACACATAATCAGGGAGGCAGAAAACCACACACACACACACATAATGAGGGAGGCAGAGAACCACACACACACACACACACACACATAATCAGGGAGGCAGACAACCACACACACACACATAATCAGGGAGGCAGAGAACCACACACACACACACACACACCACACACACACACACACACAATCAGGGAGGCAGAGAACCACACACACACACACACATAATCAGGGAGGCAGAGAACCACACACACACACATAATAAGATAATCAGGGAGGCAGAGAACCACACACAGACACACACACACACACACACACACACACACGTAAGCAGGGAGGCAGACAGAGAACCACACACACACACAACCACATAATCAGGGAGGCAGACAGAGACAGACATTTTCAGTATGTGTGCACTGATGTGCATGTAATTGTGTGTGAATGTGTGTGTGGTTCTCTGTCTGTCTCCCTGATTGTGTGTGTGTGTGTGTGTGTGTGTGTGGCACTGGATGCATGGTGTGGTGAGGAGGCACAAGGGCAACCAACACAGTGGGCTCCTCTCCTCTCCTCTCCTCTCGTTCCCTATCCTTTCTACCTCTTTCTCCCTCCTCCTCTCATATGTTCTCCCCTTCTTTCCTTCTCCTCTCATTTCCTTTCCTTTCTACCTCTTTCTTCCTCCTCCTCTCTTATGTTCTCCCCTTCTTTCCTTCTCCTCTCCTCTCTTCTCCTCTCCTTCCATTTCCTCTCATTTCCTTTCCTTTCTACCTCTTTCTTCCTCCTCCTCTCTTATGTTCTCCCCTTCTTTCCTTCTCCTCTCCTCTCTTCTCCCCTCTCCTTCTCTCTTATGTTCTCCCCTTCTTTCCTCCTCCTCCTCTCTCCCTCCACTCGCCTCCTCCCCCTCCTTCTCCTGTTCTCCCTTCTTTCCTCCTCTCCTCTCTTCTCCCTCTCCTCTCCTTACTCTTCTCCCCTCTCCTTTCCTCCTCCCCTTCTTTCCTCCTCCTCCTCCCTCCCCTCCACTCGCCTCCTCACCCCTCCTTTCTCCTGTTCTCCCCTTCTTTCCTCCTCCTCTCCCCTCCTCTCCCCTCCCCTCCTCTCTATGGCTGTTTCCAGTCCCTCTGCACACTAAAATACCCTAACCTACTTTCACATGGATGCTGGACCCTGTGTCTACCTAGGCCTAGTCAGAGTGTGTGTGTGTGTAGGTCTGTGAGAGAAAAAAAGACAGAGTGAGAGAATGAGTGTGTGTGTGTCTGTGAGTGCACATGGGTGTGAGTGTGTGATTAACCAAGAGTGTTTGTCTCTTTGTGTGTGTGTGTGTATGTGTGTGACTGAGTTATGCAGTGTGATGCTGTGTGAGTGTGGGTGAGAGCTTGTGAAGAAGTGAGTGGGTTTGTGTGTGTGTGTGTGTGTGTGTCAATATGTTTGTGTTTGTCCATCCGTGAGTGCTTTTTCTGTATGTTTGTGTGTGTGTGTGTGTTAGTTTGTGTGTATAATTCTGTGTGTGTGTGTGTGTGTTTGTGTTTGTCCATCCATGAGTGCTTTTTCTGTATGTTTGTGTGTGTGTGTGTGTGTGTGTGTGTGTGTGTATGTTAGTTTGTGTGTATAGGTGTGTGTGTGTGTGTGTTTGTCCATCCGTGAGTGCTTTTTCTGTATGTTTGTGTGTGTGTGTGTTAGTTTGTGTGTGTGTGTGTGTGTCCATCCGTGAGTGCTTTTTCTGTATGTTTGTATGTTCGTGTGTGTGTGTGTGTGTGTGTGTGTGTGTGTATGTTAGTTTGTGTGTATAGGTGTGTGTGTGTGTGTGTGTGTGTGTGTGTGTGTGTGTGTGTTTGTCCATCCGTGAGTGCTGTTTCTGTATGTGCCCGTCCCATTATGGCCATCTGGGCAAAAATAATCCTATCTGTTCACTGCCCTGTAAAGAGGAAGCACTGAATTTTGTGTTCTCTCTCTCACCCACGCACACACACACACACGCACGCACACACACACACATACACACATATACACACACACGCCCACACACACACTTTGTCTCCTCTGATTGTGCACTCTCTGTACAAACAACCATAAATAAACAGTCTAAGCAACATGACTTTTCCAGGGAAGTTTGACTCATTCCAGTAATTGTGGGATTGATGCAGGTCATTCAGCCGAGTGAGTGAGTGTGGTCCTTCAGCTCTGTTACTCTTCGGACTGTCCACACCGCCTCAGAACGCAGAACACAGAACCTTCAAATCGCACTGCGACAAAAGAGGTGCCGTCGTTCCAGACGAGGTGAAACATACTATGCTCATCTGTGATTGGATAGGGCACTGGGATATAATGGATGAGGTGGAGCAACTCCACATGTTAGCAGAGCTAAACCCTTCCCCAGTTCCTGTTACTGAGTGTAAAGTGTGTGTGTGTGCTGTGTGGGAGTATAGAGTGTGTGTGTTGTGTGGGAGTGTAGAGTGTGTGTTGTGAGGGAGTGTAGAGTGTGTTTGTTGTGTGTGAGTGTATAGTGTGTGTGTGTGTGTGTGTGTGTGAGTTGTGAGGGAGTGTGTGTGTGTTGTGAGGGAGTGTGTGTGTTGTAGGGGAGTGTGTGTGTTGTAGGGGAGTGTGTGTGTTGTAGGGGAGTGTGTGTGTTGTAGGGGAGTGTGTGTGTTGTGAGGGAGTGCATAGTGTGTGTGCATGTTGTGTGGGAGTGTAGAGTGTGTGTGTTGTGTGGGAGTGTAGAATGTGTGCTGTGGAGGTGTGTGTGGGTTGTGAGGGAGTGTAGTGGGTGTGTGTTGTGTGGGAGTGTATAGTGTGTGTGTGTGTTGTGTGGGAGTGTGTGTATTGTAAGAGAGTGTAGAGTGTGTGCGTTGTGAGGGAGTGTGTGTGTTGTGAGAGTTCGTGTGTGTTGTGAGGGAGTGTGTGTGTTGTGAGGGAGTGTGTGTGTTGTGAGGGAGTGTGTGTGTTGTGAGGGAGTGTGGAGTGTGTGTGTTGTGAGGGAGTGTCTGTGTTGTGAGGGAGTGTAGAGTGTGTGTGTTGTGAGGGAGTGTGTGTGTTGTGAGGGAGTGTGTGTGTGTTGTGAGAGTGTGTGTGTGTGTTGTGAGTGTGTGTGTGTGTTGTGAGTATTGGCCCGAATATGAGACATAAGATGACTGCACTTTTCCACACTCATTCATGACTATAAATTAAAGCATGAGATCAAGTTAATTAATGTGGATAAATGTCCCATTTAAATTGAGTGAATAGTAGCCTACCATATGAGTGATCATTTTCCATGGCAATGCAAGCAGTACACTCTAAGCTATCTACCAGGCAGAAGACCACATGAATCACCCATAGAGGTCTGCTTAGAGGCCACAGCCTCGCGTGTCAAATAGGGGAATTGGCCCCAACTGGAGACACTCAAACATGACGGCAATTTGCTTCTCTCATTTCCACTGCACAGTAACTGATATTCAACCTTTCTTGCCAACAGTAACAAGTGTTGGCATGTCGAAAAACACTGACATCTATATGAGTGAGTTTTTGTTAGTTTAATCATAGACTACTGCTGAAAGACAGCTTCTCCTCAAAGTCTGTGCAGGCAAAGAGGGCAACGGCTGGGTAAGACTCAGTCACGCAGTGACATTCCATTGCACTGTACTGGAGACTTTTGTCTCCCAAATATGATCAGATGTGTGCATTTAAAGACCACATCAGGGTCAAGGGTTACTGAAGTGCATGCAAATCCAGACATGCTTTTACTCATTCAACGTTTTTCCGCCCTCAGCATTTTTTGTCTACTCCGCAAATATAAGACGACCCCCCTCTTTCAGAAGTATTTACAGGAGAAAAATATGGTCTTATATTCGGCTTAATACAGTAATTAATTTTTTTGTTCTGAGTCAGCAGGTCATCTAAGATTAACATTCACATAGTGTCATAACAGTCATATGAAGAGGTCAGATGCAAAAGCATCTAAGTCCATTTGTGATGAATTTACAGAATTATGTTTATATAATTTTGGTTTTACTTTTAATGTTCAAATTGGAGGGTTTTGCATCTGAACTTTGCCCCTGTCAGCATTCATCTGGTGCTATACCATTCATATAACATTCTTATAGTGCCCCTGTCAGCATTCATCTGGTGCCATACCATTGAAGTAGTGCCATAGCATTTATTTAACATTCATATTGTGCCCCTGTCAGCATTCCTATAGTGCCATTGGTTGAGGTTTTTTAGATGATGTGTTGAGCCATTGTGATGGCTGTTATTTATCCCTTGGTAGGCAAAATGCCAATGCTGATCAATACATTTACACACATTTACATTTGCATGTTTTTATCCAAAGCGACTTACAAAAGAGGGTAACATTCAAGCTACAGCACAATGAAAAACTAACACAGAGTGCATATTGCTAACATAGCATTTGCAGTGTTTTAAGCTGAATGTGCAATAATATTATAAAAGTGCAGTATAGACAGAGATTAAGAATAAGAGGTTATGTGCATTCCTGGTATTCAGAAATTCAAGCCAGGAGATATTCTTGGAAGAATTGGATCTTCAAGAGTTTCTTGAAGGTGGAGAGGGTATCTGTTGATCTGCTAGCGCTTGGAAGGTCATTCCACCAGCGTGGAACAACACATGAGAAGAGTCTGGATTGCCCTGTGCAAGGTGTTGGCCATGCAAGATAACGTTCCTTGGAGGAGAGTTTAAGAGAGTTTTCAAGTGGATGGGAGCAGAACCATCAATCACCCTGTAGGCCACCATCAGTGCTTTGAATTTGATGCGAGCAGCTAAGGGTAGCCAGTGGAGTTCAATGAACAGAGGTGTGACATGCACACTTTTTGGCTGATTAAAAACCAAACGTGCAGCTGCATTCTGGATCATCTGTAATGATCTCACAGCACAAGCTGGAAGACCTGATCGGCGGGCATTGCAATAGTCAAGGCAAAAGATAACCAGGGTCTGTATCAGGAGCTGGATTGCATGTTGGGTTAGGTACGGCCTGATTTTCCTTTTGTTGAATAGGGAAAAATGTCACAACCGAGCTACAAAGGCAACATGATCCGCAGTCAGTTGGTCAGCAACCATGACATCTAGGTTTCTTGCCGCCTTGGAGGGGGCAACAGATAGGGAGTCTATCTTGATGCTGATGTCGTGATGTTTGTTTGGCTGGGAGGACCAGCAGTTCAGTTTTGGAAAGGTTTAGTTGGAGGTGATGTCCTTTCATCCATGCAGATATGCAGAAAGATAGTCAGAGATCCGTGTTGACACTGTGGAGTTGCCAGGAGGAAAGGACAGATAGAGCTGCATAGCAGTGATAAGAGAAGCCATGGGAGTGGATGATCGAGCCCAGTGAGGTCGTATACAAGGTGAAGAGAAGGGGCCCCAGTACAGATCCTTGGGTTACCCCTGTGGTGAGTTGCTGTAGCGCTGATGTTTGTTCTAGCCATGACATGTTGAATGACCGTCCAGTAAGATAGGATTCAAACCAGCAGTGCACTCTGCCGTTGATGCCCATGTTGGTCAGTTTGTCCAGTAGGATGCGGTGGTTGACCGTGTCAAATGCTGCGGATAGGTCCAGCAGGATGAGTACTGAGGATTGACTTGCTGCTCTGGCCTCTTTTAATGATTCTGTCACAGACAAAAGTGCTGTTTCAGTGGAGAGGCCACTTTTGAAGTTGGATTGGTTGGAGTCAAGGAGGTTGTGCTGAGAGAGAAATTCTGACCTCTCTGACCTGTCTGAAGACGGCTCGTTCAATAGTTTTGGAAAGGAAAAGATGAGAAACAGGCCGGTAGTTCTCCACTTGAGTGGAAGCAAGGGAAAGGGTTTTTGAGCAGTGGTGTTACCTGGGTTTGTGTAAAGGTAGTGGGAAATGTACCCCTAGTTAGTGAAGCATTGACCGCATGTGTGGTTGCTGACACAATGGTAGGGGCTAAGGCCTGTAGAAGGGTTGTTGGAATAGGGCCCAGAGGACAAGAAGTAGGCCGTCTGTGAGAAGCTTAGACACCTCGGCCTCTGAGAGAGGAGTGAATGAAGAAAAGGGAGCAGTTGCTTTAGAAAAGCTTGGAGAAGGAACCTGTGAAGCAGGGAAAGACAGGGTCTGTGTAGATGGGTTAGAGAACTGACTACTAATTGCTGCAACTTTGTTAGTAAAAACTGCAGCAAAAGTGTCAGCCGTGACGTTAGTTGCAGGAGGTGGAAGTGGTGAGTTTAGTAGAGATTTGAAGGTGGAGAAGAGTTTCCTGGTATCTGTGGCATTGTGAATATTGTCATGGTAGAAAGCCTTTATTTTAGAAGTGACACTGGATGAGAGGGATGATAGCAGTTCCTTGAATTGTGTTAGATTGGCTGAATTATTAGTTTTGTGCCGTTTTGTCTCAGCAGCCCTGAGGTTGGTGCGCATTGAACAAAGTGAGTCATTAAGCCATGTGTGAGGCTGAGTGGATTGAGCAGGTCTGGTAGACAGAGGAGCTCGATCCAAGCAGGAGCTCAGCATAAAACAGACTGACTCTGTGGCATCATCAACCTCAAGAGAAGAGAAACTTCGGGACGCCACCAAGGAGTAAAAAATGAATGTGGGTATTCAAAGGAGCTGTATGTGACAGATGGTACCATTTGAGTGTATGTCCATTGTCAGATATTACCAGCCCCACACCCCCCCTCTTCTGTTTGTCAGATATTACCAGCCCCACACACCCCCTCTTCCGCACGGATGTGAGGTGTGGGGAAAAGCAAAGTTGTGTTATCTGTGGTTTGATCCAGGTCTCAGTGAGAGCCAGAGTGTCCAGAGAAAGATGGTTTGCATAGGCAGAAATGAAGTCTGCCTTGTTCACTGCAGACTGACAGTTCCACAGTCCTATGGAGAAAGAGGGAGGTCACAGAACATTGAGTTACTGAGAATAAGGCATGTAGGTTTCATTGGTGACCTTGCTCAGTGGACACGTACAGGAAGACATGTTAGCTGGTCTTCACACCAGTAGGGCTGAACAAGAGGGCTGACACTTCCACTGATGCTTCAGTGTCACTCCTTCTATTATGATGGAAAAGAATGATGATTAACTGCACCCGGCTGAGACCACCCACAATAGAGCGATCCGTCTCTGATTAGCTCTGATGACCCAGCAGTGCTGGTAGTTTACACATTCTGATGGCTTGCAGTTGGTTTGAACCACAAGACAAGTACACCAGATTGTAGTTAGCAAAATAGGCACCTATAGAACCACCCAAATAGGCACCTATAGAATCAACAATAGAAGCCCATGTTGTCAACCGTTGTTTCTATAGTTTATAAATATTTTTTCCTACTATAGTGTTATACAAGCACATCACCGCTTGACATAGGCTTTGTCTGTTACCTCTGCCAAGGAGGATATGTTTTCACTGGCGCTTGTCTGTCTGTCTGTTTCTCTGTCAGTGAGCAAGACAACTCGAAAAGTACTGCGTGGATTTGGACAATGATGAGTATTAGACCAGGGAACAGATGATTACATTTTGGTGATGATCTGGAACACCATCAGAATTTTGTTTTGGGTCAGTGATCTTATATGACCTACATTGCCTAACCTGTTCTCTAACACTAACCCCAAGTCCTGTTCGAACTTTAATGACTATGCTAGCGCTTCTGCCCACCAAGCTTACCAGTAAACGTTACAATGTAGATAGGTGAAAAACCTCAATGCTGTCATAATGTTCACATCATATTCATATGGTGCCATTAGATTCATATGGTGTAATAACATTCATATAACATTGTTACCATATCATGATATAACATTCATATAGAGCCATTATAGTGTCATAACATTCACATAACATTCATATAGTGCCATGCTATTCATATAGTATCATAACAGCCATATAACATCGATACAGTACTTTGATATAACTGTCAGCACAACACTCTCCCACCCCCAAACCAGCACAACCTCTCCATCCAGCAGCTAATCTCTCTCCTCTCCCTCTGTGGGTCTGTCTCTGCTGTGGTGCTCAGGTTACCATGGCGACATGAGCACACAAAGTATCATAACAGAGATGCGGAAGTTCCATTCTTTTACGATGTTATTAGAACGGCAACCTTTGGATTCACGCCGCCATGTTGGCAGGGAAGTTGGTGTAAGAGTGAATGTACGTGAATGGTGCCAGTTGGAGATTGAAGCTAGCAGAGCTAAATGTGTACTTTACTTCCAATGAAATTGAATACAATATCTCTAAGCCTACTAACTCTAACAGTAAAGATAATGTCAATGCTTTTTGTTCATTTTCTTAAAGAGACTGCAAGACTTTACCCTATTATCTTATATAATTCATCTGTCATCGCTAATTACAATGTTGGGTGATGAGCGATCTCTGCTGTAACGCATTAATTACAATGTTGGATGATGAGCGATCTCTGCTGTAACGCATTAATTACAATGTTGGGTGATGAGCGATCTCTGCTGTAACGCATTAATTACAATGTTGGATGATGAGCGATCTCTGCTGTAACGCATTAACGCTAACCTCTGCTGCTTAATTACAATGTTGGATGATGAGCGATCTCTGCTGTAACGCATTAACGCTAACCTCTGCTGCTTTATTAAAACAGGCTGCGGAGGTTTAAATGGCTTCAGCCTTGGATTGAACTTTGCAATACAGCGTTACATTGCAGCTGTCAAAAAGTTCCGTTAAACCTATCTGTTGGTAAGTTACATGCACCTATATGTAAAGCTAATTTCAAGTAACCTCCTCTGGTCTTAAGATAAGATGAGTTTGGTGTTCGTCTTGACAAGATAAACCTTCAGGTAAAAAATGTTATGAAAAGTCAACTCAAGGTCATAGACTGTATGACAGCTAAGAATCACTTTGTCAAAGTGTCACATCTTATTTCAATGTTAATTCATTAAAGTATTACCAGTTTAATGTTTGGATGTAGTCACTAACCTCTACACACCAATGAACGAGGTTAAGTTAGTTCTAAGTCGGACATTCGATCAACATTGCAACAGCGAAAGGCATATCTGCATATCCATTGAATGTCCAAATTGAAACTAAATTCAACAAGGTTATTTTTTTCCTGTTATTGCTACTGAGAGAATTCGGAAGCACAAACTCTTACAGAAACATAGAACTACATTTACTCACTTTTAAAAGGAAATCATCAAGCAAGCTGTGAGTTAATATTCATATTTTTGAATGGATGGTATGGCTTGGTGCTGCACTTTATGGCCAGTGGGATTTCAAATGTTGAGTGCTGAGTTTGTGACATCAATTCCTGGATCTCTGTGGCTGGTGTGAATGAGGGGAAGGAGAAAAGACAACCAGATGGAGGACAGAGAGAGACAAGTGGAACGACAGGCATGGACGGGAGAGATAGAGGAGAGATGGAGGAAGAGGCAGTAGAAGACAGAGAGGGAAAGATAGAGGGAGCAGAGGACAGAGAGAGAGAGGGAGCAGAGGACAAAGAGAGAGAGGGAGCAGGAGTGATCCAGAGAGAGTAGAGGAGAAAGAGGGAGCAGAGAACAGAGAGAAAGAGGGAGCAGGAGTGAAAGAGAGAGAGAGGGAGCAGAGGACAGAGAGAGAGAAAGACAGCCAGAGTGACAGATGAACGAGTTCCTTTCCTCCTGTCTTCCATGTCTGCTCCAGTAAAGGTCAAAATACAGCAAAAAGACTTCTGACAACTGACGACACCACCGTCTGTCCGCCACCGTCACCTTGAGCTTCCTGCGTTAACAGGGAATTTTGCCCGATGGTGAAGGATGCCACGGACTTTGCACCTGGGTGAGAGGAGATGCTTCCGGCTGGCAGTTAAAAATGTGACTTTCCAAAACTTCACAATGCAGCTGTAAACAAACTGTCTGAACATATAACTTGCATTCACAAGTTGTGTGTGTAGCCAACTCATGCATCTGGCCTGACAGTGTGTATGCTATTGCGCAAGCTTTTTATATAACAAAACATACACACAGCACACTCATATATGCACAGAGCACACACACACTCACTCCAATGCCAGACCATTTTTTTCTAGGTTAGCACGTAGGGTGGTGTCCATGTATTAATCTGATTAAAAATATATCACATGAGCTTGTGTGTGTGTGTGTGTGTGTGTGTGTGTGTGTGTGTGTGTGTGTGTGTGTGTGTGTGTGTGTGTGAGAGAGAGGCCCCTGGTGTGGTGTAGCCCAGTGCAGCTTTGGCTCAAACTCCTCTTTCCTCATAACCACAGGAGGCCTGCTGGAGAACTGCAGAGGAGTGGAGACACACACACACACACACACACACACACACGCGCATGCACACACACGTACATGCACATAAACACATACATGCATGCAGAGCACACATACACACATTCACACACATACACAGATATACACACACTCTTCCTCTCTCCTCTCTTCTCACTGCATCCTTGTCCGCAACGTCTCATTCTTCAGCGCGTTTGATGTTTCTCAGTAGCAGGAAGAGGTGACGTGACACAGTCATTACCACTCATGCCATTACACAGAAAAGCCTTTGAGGTGAGTGTGTGTCTGCATGTGTGTGTGTATGTGTGTGTGTGTGTGTGTGTGTGTGTGTGTGTGGGGGGGGGGTACACTGTGAGGAGTGAGTGTGTGTGTGTGCGTGGGGGGGGGGCGGTACTGTGAGGAGTTTGTGTGTGTGTGTGATGGGGGGGTTAGATCATTGGTGATATTTTCATCATCCTGCAGGAGTCGTCTGCATGCAAGAGAGAAGATTTGAAAGCCCTTCTACTTCACCCCACACACACACACACACACACACACGTGTAGAGACCTGGTGAAGTCTATTAAATCGGAATCAACAGGAGCTGTCATTCAGACTTGTCTGCACATCTTAATCTCCTCCTCCTCCAGTGCGGTCGGAGTCTCGTTGTCTCATCGTCTCATCGGCTCGTCTCTTAGCGACAAGGTAAAAGCAAACATGTAATTACCGTGGCGATCTGCCCACATCCACTCGGCTGCCCTCTCTTGTCCTTGCTCATGTTGTGTGCTTAGGGAAATGTGGGGATCTGACTGGGCAAACATGCTCATGTGTCAGCGTGAGAGCAGCGTGGAGTGTGTGTGTGTGTGGGGTGGGTAAGTGCGATGGAATGGCTTTAAGAGAGAGAGACATCTTTTTTATGCAAAATCTTTGGATTCCAGTAACACGGCTTCCAACATCTCAGTCTTTCTATAGCTCAGCGTCATTACTGACGAAGGTCCCACCTTTGACTCTAAAACATCCTTGACTTTCAAGGCCAATACATCCGGCATCCAGGAATGACATCATTGCGTCCGGGTGTCCATTGGCAACCGTTTAGAAACTGGACTAAACCCCAGCCAGACTAGTCTAGCCTCACATATGGGTGATGGTGGCGCAGGTGGCAGAGGTGTTGTTCGCTGGGCATGGCAGGCAGCGGAGTGGGAATGGGAGGCATACATTGTAAAGTGCGTTAGAAGAGCACCAGAGAAAAGCAGTGGCACAGTGAGAGGGTGTCACTCACTAAAGGGAATGGTCTGGCCTTAGCCTTGTCTATGACCACAGAGAGAAACATCCCAACATGGAAACTCGGCATGAAAGGTTTGATGGGTGGATGAAGTAAGTGCAACAAACTGACAGTGGCTTAAAAAAGGAGGAAGGATAAATCTGTGATCAGGCGCCTTCAGTGGCTGAACTGCACGAGCTGAAAGGACTCGTGCAATTATGACAAGCTTAATGAATCTGGTCTTTTGGTCTTAATTTCCCCTGATTTTACTCCTTTTCCTCACTTTCAACCTCAGCACACCAACAATCCATCAATTCATTATGGCCAACAGCCACTACAAAGGTGCCATAGTGGGAACATCTGACTGTACATTGGCAAACAAGTGTGTGTGCGATCAGCGAGCAGGCAGAGCCACGGACGCCTATTAACATAGTCATTAGTGCCCTACCAACATCATCAATCACACTGCCATTGCCCACATCCTCTGCAAGCACTTTTCATGGACGCTTCAAATGCCAGCCAGTCTTAAACACACACACACACACACACACACACACACACACACAGTGTAGTTCATTGTCTCAGGGGCCGAATGAAGGTTTTGTTGTGCCTGGTCTGTGGCCTCAAAACCCCTTCAGACCAGCAGGAGACTTGGGGCATGAAAGTCTCATCAACTCCCATTGGCCATAATCCCCCTCTGGACTGGAGAAAAGAGTTATGCTACTATTTTAGTGGCAACTTTAAAAAGACCCCATGCAGCATTTTTGTAGCCATAAAACTGTTAGAAATCATTGTTTGGTTGACTGAATGAGAGGTGAACATTTTTTTGAATGGCAACAGCTGTGAGGATGTGAAGAACACAAAAGTGAGGCTGCCCTGGCTTTGCTGTGATTGTAAGTAAGTAACATTGTGTCTGTCTTAGCAGAACAATGTGGAGCCCAGTTTATGCCCAAAATGCCGTCACTAGTGATTTCAGTAGTGTTCCAGTAGAGGTGGGCTAATCATCTGGAACTGGGTAAGTACAGAGATGTTTAGACGCAGCTTGCTTAAGTTTCTCAGTGCTGAGCGTATTTGAGTGCTCAGCATTTCTCTCGCTTGGTAGGACATCGTCATTCCTGGTTTATGCCTGAAATTCCTGCTACTTCCGAAAAGTATAGAAGCCCAGCTAATATCGAAAATATTGTAGCTAATGTTGTGTTGACGGAATGACATTGAGGTATGTGTATGGCAGCATGGTCACCAGCTCTTTCGAAAATAAATGCATCCGCGTGTATAGGTACAGCGGTGGAAAAGTGGGGGAGGGGGGTTTACGACAGTATTGGGATCTTGTCGCATTCTTTCTCTCCGTGGAGATCCCTCTTTAGCTTTGGGCTAGGCTAATACAACAACAACGCAAAAAAGAAAAAAAGAGTTGCTGACCGCTGCTTTAATAAAAAGGCAATTTTTAAATTATTACTTTCAGTCATAATTTACTTTAAAGTCTGAATAAAAACAATTTATCAAATTGTATGACTGACCTCAATATCGTGAATCGTATTGTATCGTGGGTTGAGTATCTTTACATTCCGGAAAGTAAATAGTTCTGATAAGTAAGTACATCATTACATGACTTTGGCATCAGCATTTGAGAGCTTGACGCTCGTCTGCATAAAGGGGGATCCCCCTCCCCCTTCCCATTGTCAAAACCTTTGCACCTTTCACTCAGCTTTTACTCTCTTTGCCTTCACCCTAAAACACCTCTAACCTTTGCACTTTCACTCAGCTTTTACTCTCTTTGCCTTCACCCTAAACACCTCTACCTTTGCACCTTTCACTCAGCTTTTACTCTCTTTGCCTTCACCCTAAAACACCTCTAACCTTTACACCCCGGGGCTCCAACCGGATTTCTAACCTTTGCACCCAGGGGCTCCAACCGGATTTCTAACCTTTGCACCCAGGGGCTCCAACCGGATTTCTAACCTTTACACCCCGGGGCTCCAACCGGATTTCCTCCGAGAGCTACTTTGACAAACCAGTGCAGCTGAGAGCTGCTCTACTGCTGTTTTACACTGGTATTAGCAGTAATCCTGGAGTCAAATGCTACATCCTTTACCCTCTTACATTCTTACAGTGCAGTGCAAATACTCACCTGAAGTGCCATCTAAATGTGTGGGGAGAAAAATAAAGTTCACTGGCATATTTATATTCCTCAGCCAAGTCTGGTGTGCAGCACCTGCATCTACATCAGAGACCAACACTGGAGAAGAAGTGTGTAGCAGGCAGGGCAGGTTGCTTGAGTTTGATTTCAATTTCACAGCAATGTTAACAGGTCTATCTTTCTCTTTAGTGATTCTGTTATGACACGTCTTTCCATCTCCTCTGACCCTTTGGAGAGTTACTCTTAAGCAGGTGGCAAGCTACTAGTCGCTCATTAGCTACTTGCTGGGACCCCTGCTCTAACCTCTAACCTCTGACATCTTCAAACATTTCTTAAGCATTGACCTTCCTAGGTAGCAAAATGCAATTCCTCGCACATCAACTGTGTCCAATTCTGAAAGTGTTTTTTTACCTTTTGTGTACCTGTGTCATACTTAAAACCTGTACCTGTATCACACCTGTATCACATATAGAGTCTGTGTACCTGTATCACATATAGTCTGTGTACCTGTATCACATAGAGTCTGTGTATCTGTATCACATATAGTCTGTGTATCTGTATCACATATAGTCTGTGTATCTGTATCACATATAGTCTGTGTATCTGTGTCATATAGAGTCTGTGTATCTGTATCACATATAGTCTGTGTATCTGTATCACATATAGAGTCTGTGTATCTGTGTCATATAGAGTCTGTGTATCTGTATCACATATAGTCTGTGTATCTGTATCACATATAGTCTGTGTATCTGTGTCATATAGAGTCTGTGTATCTGTATCACATATAGTCTGTGTATCTGTATCATATAGAGTCTGTGTATCTGTATCATATAGAGTCTGTGTATCTGTATCATATAGAGTCTGTGTATCTGTATCATATAGAGTCTGTGTATCTGTATCATATAGAGTCTGTGTATCTGTATCATATAGAGTCTGTGTACCTGTATCACATATAGAGTCTGTGTATCTGTATCACATATAGTCTGTGTACCTGTATCACATATAGAGTCTGTGTATCTGTGTCATATAGATCTGTATCTGTATATATGTGCTACCATGTGTACTGCCTGTATGCAATACTGCACTGTCAGTTCTGTCAGGTTTAAGTCAGCTCTTGCCCAAACTTGAAAAACTGCCTGGTCAATATTTTGAAGGACGCAAGGGACAACTCAAACTCCTTTCCTTTTCTTCATTATTTGGAAGAGAGACAGTGCAGATAGTAGTGCAGTTTAGAGGAGTTTTAGTTTAGTTTAGTGGAGTTAATTAGTGGAGTTAGGTTGATAACCTTCAAACATAAATGAACAGAAAAGAGACAATGCATTATTTCCAGTGTTTGAAACTAAACACGTCACATTTATCACGGATACTAATAAATAAATAATTGCATTTATTGCCATTAAAGAAGTACCAAAGAAGAATTTCATTGTAATGTAAGCATAGCATTAGATGGCTGTATTTCAAACACAGAATTCCACTTCACTGAGCCATTAGTCACTCAAACAAGTATTCAAACAAAGCCTAATATAATCCAACTGAACATTCTGTAGTGTAGCTCAAGATAAGTTAATTATGCATCAGGCACAAACAGCCTCCCAAACTTAAATACTGATTCAGTTTCTCATGTTTTCCCAAAAGTTCACATTTCAAAGTTATTTTACAAAGTCCATATTCCTACCAGTTGTGTCTTCAGTGTCTTAAACATGTTTTAGCTGTTTGCTGATGGATTTTCCTTTGTGTAGAGATTCTCCTCTGTGTTTTCAAACATTTTTTGTTCCCATGCAGGTGTACAGGTAACATGGCCGCTTCAGGAAGTTACTTACTACTACCATGCACTGACCTTCCTTCTCTCTGCCCCCTGCAGGTTCGGAGGTTTGGAGCTGAGACTTAAGTGAATGCTGTGAGCTTGTGAATGATTTCGGACTGAAATGTAAATGGGGTTTCAGTGCAGTCTGTTTTGACACAACACCTCCCACTTGAGCTCCTGGTTCTTGAGCCCAGGGAGGTCCCACCAGTCGTGCATGCACAGCGTCAGGTTCAGTCCTGGTTTTGCTTTTGTTCTTCTGCAGGTTGTAGAACAATGACACGTATGTGGATCAGCTGGGTCCTTGAGAGTATGGAGTTTAGTGTTTCGTGTGAAAAGCTGTCTGCTTGTAGCAGGTGTGTGAGCTGCGGAGGTCAATGGAAGAGGGCTTGTTATGTTTAGTGACTGTAAAGAGCCTCCCTTAAATGTTGCTGTTTACTGCAGACTAAAAACTGAAATGACATGCTTGGCTTTAACGCCTGAGGTCCTCTTTAGTGGGAATTACAACATGAGGTGGTCGGGGGGTAAAATGAGACAGGAACACACACACACACACACACACACACTCTCTCTTTCTCTCTCTCTCACACACACACACACACTCTCTCTCTCTCTCTCTTTCTCTCTCTCTCTATCACACACACAGACACACTCTCTCTCTCTTTCTCTCTCTCTCTCTCACACACACACTCACTCTCTCACTCTCTCTCTCACACACACACACACACACACACACAAAGATTATTTATACTACTCCCACTGCCACTCCCTGTATTCTTAGAGGGCCAAGCAGGTAAAAAGAGAATGGCAGCAACACATAGTTCTGTAGAACATCACTAACACAATGTGTGTGTGCTTCATGTAGGCCACATAGTTCTGTAGAACATCACTAACACAATGTGTGTGTGCTGTCTATCATGGTGTGCTTCATGTAGGCCACATAGTTCTGTAGAACATCACTAACACAATGTGTGTGTGCTTCATGTAACATACTAAACATAAACAATGTGTGTGTGCTTCATGTAGGCCACATAGTTCTGTAGAACATCACTAACACAATGTGTGTGTGCTTCATGTAGGCCACATAGTTCTGTAGAACATCACTAACACAATGTGTGTGTGCTTCATGCAGGCCACATAGTTCTGTAGAACATCACTAACACAATGTGTGTGTGCTTCATGAGCATCACTAACACAATGTGTGTGCTTCATGCAGGCCAACACTATTGTTTCTGGATGGAAATGCAGCTTTTGCTGGTGCTATTCAGTGGTGTGTGTGTGTGTGTGTGTGTGTGTGTGTGTGTGCGTGTGTGTGTGTGTGTGTGTGTTTGAGGCAGATGGCTTGCTGAGGGGGATGAGTGAAATGACAACAAACATCCCAAAGTTAGAGGTTATGAGTCACATGTTGATTTAGGCATTTGTCAGGATGTGTTTTGTAAATTCTACCTGAAATACACACACACACACACACACAAACACACACACACATTAAAAATCAACAGGGCATTGCAGTTCTCAGTGCATCCAGAATAATAACAGAGAGAGAGAAAAACACATCCAACAAATCAAAGATGTTTTATCCACACACACACACACACACACACATACACACATACATACACACACACATACATACACACATACATGTTTACCTGTTCTGGTCTGTTTGTCAACAGAGCCTTTCTTTCTGGAAGTTGCGGCCGTGGACACGAGCCTCTCCCAAAGGTCCCTTACACAGA
>PYXC01001718.1:542500-545000 GCA_015244755.2 Tenualosa ilisha | reverse complement strand
GTTGTGTGCGTGTGTGTCATGTTTGTGTGTGTGTGTGTGTCTGTGCGTGTGCGTCATGGCTGTGTGTGTGTGTGTGTGTGTGTGTGTGTCATGGCTGTGTGTGTGTGTGTCATGGTTGTGTGTGCGTGTGTGTCATGGTTGTGTGTGTGCATGTGTGTCATGGTTGTGTGTGTGTGTGTCATGGTTGTGTATGTGTGTGTGTCATGTTGTGTGTGTGTGTGTGTGTCATCGTTGTGTGTGTGTGTGTGTGTCATGTTTGTGTGTGTGTGTCATGGCTGTGTGTGTGTGTCTGTGTGTGTGTGTCATGGATGTGTGTGTGTGTGTGTGTGTGTGCGTGCGTGTGTGTCATGGTTGTGTGTGTGTGTGTCATGGCTGTGTGTGTGTGTGTGCGTGTGTCATGGTTGTGTGTGTTTGTGTGTGTCTGGCTGCGTGTCATGGTTGTGTGTGTGTGTGTGTCATGGTTGTGTGTGTGTGTGTGTGTGTCATGGCTGTGTGTGTGTGCGTGTGTGTGTGTGTGCGTGTGTGTCATGGTTGTGTGTGTGTGTCTGCGTGTGTGTCATGGTTGTGTGTATGTGTGTGTCATGGTTGTGTGTGTGCGTGTGTGTGTGTGTGGTGTGTGTGTGTGTCATGGTTGTGTGTGTGTGTCTGCATGTGTGTCATGGTTGTGTGTATGTGTGTGTGTGTGTATGTGTCATGGTTGTGTGTGTGTGTGTGTGTGTAATGGTTGTGTGTGCGCGTGTGTGTCATGGCCGTGTGTGTGCGTGTGTGTGTGTGCGTGTGTGTGTGTGCGTGTGTGTGTGTGCGTGTGTGTGTGGTGTGTGTCTGGTGTGTGTGTGTGTGTGTGTGTGTGTGTCTGCATGTGTGTCATGGTTGTGTGTATGTGTGTGTCATGGTTGTGTGTTTGTGTCATGGTTGTGTGTGCGTGTGTGTGTGTGTGTGTGTGTGTGTGTCATGGTTGTGTGTGTGTGTGTGTGTGTGTGTGTGTGTGTCTGCATGTGTGTCATGGTTGTGTGTGTATGTGTGTGTGTGTGTATGTGTCATGGTTGTGTGTGAGTGTGTGTAATGGTTGTGTGTGTGTGTGTGTGTCATTGCTGTGTGTGTCTGTGGTTGTCTGTAATGGGCGACACCTAGTGTGTGCTTCTTTGTACAGGGATTCCCACTACGCTCAGCTTGGGTGTTGGCTGTCCATCAGCTTGTTTGCATTGGGCCAGAGTGGACTTCCCTTCATTCTCCCTCTCTGAGTTAGCAGAGCCTTTTAATGTGGCACTGGTGTTGGGATGCTTGGTTGCTCCTTTTCCTACACTGCATGAGCTGAATTAGGCGCACAGCTAACGAGCATCTTATCAGTTTGCTGTGTAGCCCTGTGTGTGTGTGTGTGTGTGAGAGAGAGAGCGAGAGAGAGAGATAGAGAGTTTGAGATGTTGGGGCACTTGGCGTGTCTACTGTGTTGAACTTCCTCTCCCCACTGAATCCAGGTCACCTTTCTCCTTGGCTGTTAAGTATTGGCTTAGCTATGCTAACACTATTGGACTGCTTTAGTGCTTAGTGCTTGTGATCCCTCTCTTTTAATCACTTGTACTACTTGTAATACTGAAATAAAACGGTGCTGCTTGTGAATGCATCTTGCCGAATTGCCTTTAATATAATATTATTTTAATAAATAAACATTGCCCAGTCACTGTCTGTACGCATCTGTCATTCTTCTTCATACTAATGTCTCTCTGTAAACTGGTCTGAAGTCTTAAGGGCTTGCCCAGTTACACAAAGCACCTTAAGTTTTGACCTTACATTTGACAGTTAAGGTCTAATTTCTCCTCAGGTAAGAGATTTCCTTAAATGGGAACCTTAGTTAAGGAAAAACACTAAGAGATTTGCAGCGTTGAAAGTGATTTTACAGCAGTAGGATTCTAGAGTTTCCACGGAGATGGATTGTTTGGTTGTTAGCTGCAGTCAAAGCCTCTGCTTTTTGTGTCATGCAGGACTATTCGAAGGTACATCATAACTGTGTGGAAATACTGTTGAAAAAACCACATAGTGAACAAGACTGCATGTATCTGTGAATGACCACTTTGTCAAGTTTGACGGGTGACAGCAAAACTTACGCACATTCCATTACTGCAGGTACAGGTAAGTAGACAAGCAAACAGCCAAAGCACTAACTAGCCAGTGTGCAGTTGGCCAGCAACCCACCAAACACATTAAAGCAAACAGCCAAAGCACTAACTAGCCAGTATGCAGTTGGCCAGCAACCCACCAAACACATTAAAGCTGAATGATCTTACAGTCTTACTTGAGTAACCCATCTTATCTCTTAATCACTTCCTAAAGACAGATCTATAGATTTGTCTGCACACACAGGGTGGGGATGGCGCTGTGAGCAAGGGAAAGAGGGACTGGCCACAAATCTCAGTTTCCATTTCCTGCAGCCATCTCCCTGTGTGTCCAAACCCCAGTCCCAGACTCACACACACACACATGCACACACACACACACTCAAAAA
>PYXC01001718.1:515000-535000 GCA_015244755.2 Tenualosa ilisha | reverse complement strand
TTTGTATACCAATTTATATGCTAACGCCAGTGGGCATTTGGTTTGTATGCTAACTGCAGTAGATATTTGGCTTGTATGCTAACTGCAGTAGATATTTGGTTTGTATGCTAACTGCAGTAGATATTTGGTTTGTATGCTAACTGCAGTAGATATTTGGTTTGTATGCTAACTGCAGTAGATATTTGGCTTGTATGCTAACTCCAGTGGGTATTTGGTTTGTATGCTAACTGCAGTAGATATTTGGCTTGTATGCTAACTCCAGTGGGTATTTGGTTTGTATGCTAACTGCAGTAGATATTTGGCTTGTATGCTAACTCCAGTAGATATTTGGTTTGTATGCTAACTGCAGTAGATATTTGGCTTGTATGCTAACTGCAGTGGATATCTGTATATTTGGACCTTTGACTTAAAAAGCCACAAGACACCTTAAAATGCATTTGGTGTTTAAAAGCATTTCTGTCTGTTTGTTTCAGTCACTAGCACTAGCATACTGACACACACCACCTGTTTTTTTTTTATGAAAAGGGGAAAAAGCAACAAATTATAAATTTCTAATCTTTTGTTGTCATCATCTTCTCAAAGCCACCTTTGCATTAATAGCATTGACAGTAATCAAATATGTTAAATATTCTTGCATAAATTTTAAGGATATTTATTTAATTGCATAAATACTACCCCATTTATCAGACGCTTTTATCCAAAGCAACTTACATTTATTTTTTTTTGTCAACTATCAATTCTTCAGGGCCAGTCTCCCCTAGAGCAACTTAGGGTAAGTGCCTGGCTCAGGAGCACAACAGTGGTAGCTGGGATTCAAACCCACAACTTTTCAGGCCGCTTGTACGCTAGCCAGGTTCCTTAACCGCTACGCTACCACTGCTCCAAAGCAAACATTGACGCAAATATTTTCAAAGCAATATTGAGGGCCATTCTAAAAGACACGCTGATCTATACCTGAACACTGAGATACGTGCAGCGAAGCGTACCTTGCTGACCCATACCTGAGCAAAGAGACATCACCAGGCGAGGCTTGCAGACCCACATTTGGCCAATGAGCTATCAGAGGGTGGGGCTAGCAGACCCATGTGTGATCCATGTGTGTGTGAGGGTTTATGGAAGCTCATGTGTCCTGCCGCTGTCGCATGAGCTCCAGCACTAGGATAGCAAATCAATCATCCCATTAACCTAATGATTTCTCTGCTGCTCTTGCAGACATCCGTCCACCCATCTCTCCCTCCCTCCATCAATCACTCCTCTTCTTCTCCACATCACTCGCTTCCATAGCCGTCTAGCCCTCAGCCATCACCTCTCAGCACATTTGCACAGACTGAGCAGTCTGTGGCCCACAGGCTTTAGATCTGACTAACAGATCTGACTAACTACAAGAGTCTGTGGCCACTAGAGACTACAAGATGACTAACTACAGAGTCTGTGGCCCACAGGCTTTAGATCTGACTAACTACAAGAGTCTGTGGCCCACAGGCTTTAGATCTGACTAACTACAAGAGTCTGTGGCCCACAGGCTTTAGATCTGACTAACAGATCTGACTAACTACAAGAGTCTGTGGCCCACAGGCTTTAGATCTGACTAACTACAAGAGTCTGTGGTCCACAGGCCTCAGACCTGATTGATTAGAGCAGCACTGACTGAGGAGTGTGGGGCCCACAGGCCTCAGATCTGACTGACTACAGCAGCACTGACTAGAGCAGTCTGTGGCCCACAGGCCTCAGATATGACTGATAACAGCCGAACTTACTAGAGGAGCCCACAGGCCTCAGGTCTGACTGACCACAGCAGCACTGACTGACTAGAGCAGCACTGACTGAGGAGTCTGTGGCCCACAGGCCTCAGATCTGTTTGATTAGAGCAGCACTGACTGAGGAGTGTGGGGCCCACAGGCCTCAGATCTGACTGACTACAGCAGCACTGACTAGAGCAGTCTGTGGCCCACAGGCCTCAGATATGACTGATAACAGCAGAACTTACTAGAGGAGCCCACAGGCCTCAGGTCTGACTGACCACAGCAGCACTGACTGACTAGAGCAGCACTGACTGAGGAGTCTGTGGCCCACAGGCCTCAGATCTGTTTGATTAGAGCAGCACTGACTGAGGAGTCTGTGGCCCACAGGCCTCAGATCTGACTGATTAGAGCAGCACTGACTGAGGAGTCTGTGGCCCACAGGCCTCAGATCTGATTGATTAGAGCAGCCAATGCACACGTGTGCTCACCAGAACCAAAACACTGGAAAAATCAATTCATCATGCAAACAGACTAAAACATTCATATGCACACACACACACACACACACGCAAACACACACACGCTTACATCCAATAGTGGCAACATATTCTACAAAACTTAGGTTTTATGTGTGCTATATGTTACATAACTGTTCAATTATTTAAGCACATAACCAAAGTTCATAAAATATTTGCATTTCAAACTGTGCATCGATGTTTATAAAATCTTCATGAGATCCATCTTGAAATCAGAGGCCTTGGCCAAGACCTTAGAACACACCCAACACAGCAGCCTCCAGACTCTGGAAGCAGAGGTTACATCCCACAACCCCTGTGTTTCACCAGAAACACACATACACACATGCATGTACACATACACACACACACACACACACACACACACACACACACACACACACACACACACACACACACACACACACACCATTCACAGACCACAGCTCTGTTTTATTTATCTCATGTATTTAACTTTCTTTGACCAGGTTACTAATAGGTCAGGTTTTAGATCTTAATAAATAGTTACTTTTCAGCATCCATAGACCACATTTACTAAAGCAGAAGATTCAGCCATTTTTACACCAAATGGGATCACTCAGGCAGGAGATCCCCACCGCAGTGACATGTGCTTTACTTATTTAGAAGGACGCCATTCCATTAATCAGCATGTCTGCACACGTGCAGTAAGGCAGCTGAATCACTCAGTTCCTATTCTTGAAGTCCAACCAGTCATTCAGTGGATCAAATGCATTTGAGTTGGCAGTAACACTGACATGACACAGAGGGCACTAACCTATATTGCTATTCAAAGTCTGTGCTTATTGTTGAGAGCACTGAGTGAGTTAGTTAGTTAATTATTGAACAGCTTTAGATCACTGGCCCACCACTGGGTTACCCAGCAGCAAAAATCACTGAGAGAGTCGTTCGCTATTCAGCAGTTTCTGATTATCAGCAGATTAAAGGAAAGTGGCTATCTATCAGCGTGTAATTATCAGAGGAGGATTAATTATCACACCAAGAGCATTTCAAATACTAATTAGTGTTTATTCTTTCTCGCTGATAATTAGCATTCAGTCTGTCTGTAGAGACAATGCATCAGCCAGTGACTTCTGCGGCAGCCTTGAAATCAGCAAGGCTCTGATTGACAGCCTGCGTCTATACATGCTCATTAGGCGTCATTAGACTAATGGCAGGAGTGCAACTGGCACAGCAGCCCTGGTGTTGATGTCCCTAGCAGTGTTTACATACAGCAGAACTCAGCCTCTGCCTGCGGATCACAATGAGCCTCTGGCACACGCTGCCGGAGCACTGCTGTATGTCTGCATATGGCACTCAGCGTGACGAGCACAGCATGACAGGTGCACAGGACGAGGACGAGGTTAAACACTCACACATCTGCTGTGCTGATTCACTCCTTTTCTGGGGGCAAACACAAAAGAGAACGCATCAACTGGAGATCCACAGAAGTGCTGTCTTTGGCTCTGTGGCAGACTGACCTGACGGTGACCTGAGAAGCGAGGTTAATGACATGCTATAAGTATCAGTGCTAGCCCCAGTGCTAGGCTCCCTGTCCTCCTTTCCTCCTCCCTGTCCTTTAACAGCTGAATTTGGAGTTTTTAACAACCTAATTTGCATAAACAAAACAACGATGACGCTTCTGGCTACCCGCCTCCGTTTCATTCTACTGTCATGGAAACACAAAAGGCAAAGCTTATTCAACTATTTTTGAACTTTCTGCTACATGTAATTCATAACATGGCAGTTTTTCTAGCGTTGGCGTTAGTAACGTTAGTAAATAACAAATTCCAAGCTGACAATAATATTTTTAGCATATTAGTTTCTGTGTATGTAACTGCTCATTCATGAGTACATATCTGTGGAACAGATGTAAGCCACTGAACAGGAAAAAACATGTAGAGCTGTCTTATATGTCTACTCTCCACCTGGTGGCGCTGTTTGATGTTGGGCCTGGACTGGAGATTACATGAGAACAGAGCTGGCCTTTACCTCAACTCAACGCAACATAGGCACCTGGTGGCGCTGTTTGATGCTGGGGCTGGACTGGAGATTAATTAGGGGAACAGAGCCGGCCTTTATCCCATCCCAACCCATAAACTCTCATTAGCTGTAATACATATTTATTGCTTAGAGTTCAGCCGCAAATTAAGCGCTTATTCCTAATTATTTGCTTTACATTTTAATCAATCCTTTCCCTCTCCCTCTCTAATGTCTTTCATTGACCTCCCTCACTGACCACCCTGCACTGCCCCCACTGGCTTCGCATTAACAGTAAACACTGTTGCTAACTGTGATGAATTTATTTTCCATTATCATAGATGAAGCTATTATGCTGTATAGATTTGGACTCCAGTGAAACACGAAGCCTGTGATGGGAGCAATGCAAACAGCGCACCACTTTCACATTCACATTTAGAGAAGTGGGGATCCATACGCCATGAGTGGCCACATTTAGTCATTTAGAGAAGTGGGGATCCATACGCCATGTGTGGCCACATTTAATTCCTGCAGTTTTCTATAACTGCCTCATAGCCACAGCAAACAAACATCTGCATAGTCTTTTTAGTCAATGGATGATATGAACTATGTTTGTTTTTTTGTAGAAAGCCGTTTGGCTGAATGAATCACTGACTGACTGAATGAATCAAGAGAGATTTTCATTTCTACCACTTAGTGACATGGAGTTCCTTTTTCTTTTGCCTTTTGACTGAGGTACCTAAGTCTGAATCAGTTTTCATCTTCACGTTGATGTTCAAATGAATGGCATTGCCAAGGCCAGTGTTACTCTGGTAGCTGTCTGATGCAAAGCTTATCTCCTGAAATACAAACAGAATAGCCCTGAAGAGACAGCAAGAGTAGTGTGAAAATGATGGGTGAACCTGAGATGGAGAGTGGAGTGGAGAGAGGCAGAAGGAAAAGTGAACGAGAAAGGTTGAAGCAGATGACTGACAGCTTAGTGCCACAGGGATGGACCAGACCATTAACAGATGATTTCTCTCATCTCTCATCTCATCCTTCTCTTTATCTCTCCTCACTCACTCTCCCTTTCACTCCCCCCCTCTCTCTATTTCTTCTTTCCCCCATCTCTCTCTCTCCCTTTTCCTCCCCCCATCTATCTCTCTCTCTCTTCCTCCACCATCTCTCTCTTTCCCTCTGTCTTAGTGCTGACTGCAAGAGGGCAGGTTGCTGGATGGTGAAATCTAGTAACTCGTTGGCTTCTGACTGGCAAGTGATTTGACCACCTAAGTCACAGCACAACAGGTCACCCTGCAATACATCCCACCCTCTTCCTGCCAAATGTCTGCTGAAACTGAGAGCAAGACAGGGTGAGCAAAATCACAGTAATTAGTTACACATTTGAAATATGATGATAAACAGGTATAATGATTGGTAGTTATAGTGATAGTGGTCTCATCTACAGAATTTTGTTTCTGGGTTTTGATTCTCGTATATTGAGCATGGCATGAAAACAATAAAGCTGTGTCCTGCTGCTAGGCAACATGGCCAGAGGTCATGTCATAGTGGAAATAATCAAGGGGTCAGGATTTGCTTCAGACGATTAGCAAGACGTCACCATTTTTCAGAAATTGCATCATTTTGCATAATTTCGGCACCATTTCCCCTGTGCTGATTGGTGGGCTCTCCCATTTCCCCCGTGCTGATTGGTGGGCTGTCCCATGGGCCCTCCCCTTGCAGTTCATGTATGAGTTTAGTGTTTTTTTCCACTGTGAGAACGTCCAATGCCCATCCATGACATGGCTTTGTGCCCCCTCACCTCCATTAGTAACATGGGACCTAATTGGCTCACCTCCATTAGTAACATGGGACCTAATTGGCTCACCTCCATTAGTAACATGGGACCTAATTGGCTCACCTCCATTAGTAACATGGGACCTAATTGGCTCACCTCCATTAGTAACATGGGACCTAATTGGCTCACCTCCATTAGTAACATGCTATGTCACTCAGTAACATGGGACCTAACTGACTTAATAAAAATGGAATGATGAATGGAATCAGCCCAATGAAACGAAAAGTGAAAAATTCATTCAATTTTGTCTGGATTCACTAACCTAGCACTCCCATTGAAATGAATGGTGGCAGGACTTCCCCACCTTCTCCAGCTCCAGGTCTGATGATACCTCCATGGAAATGATAGCTTCACCAGAGGAACACTTTTCACTGCTATGCTGTAGGAAAGAAAGTGACTGTGGTACTAACCAGTTATTATGGATCATTTAGCAGTAAATTACCATTTACAGGTATGCTAAAGCCAGACTGTCTGTACACCCTCTCCTTGCTCACCGCTCTGGAAAACCAGATGGAGGCTTTGGAAGTGAGAGGCTGATTGGCTCAGCTCAGACTGGAATGGCTTTGCATTGCATCCTGGGGGATGGATGATGATGGCACCCTCCATGTGGCGGTCATGAGGGGTGGCTTGAGCTGATGGGGAGTTGGAAGAGAGAGGTGGGGATGAGAGAGGAAGAGTGACAGAACAGACCATTGCTTCTCATCCCTCCCTCTCTCTCTCTCTCTCTCTCTCTCTCTCTCAGTCGCCAGTCCTTGCACTCAATCCCAACATCGCCCACTCAAGACAGGCACAGCCAGAGCCTGTGGGATGCATACAGTATAATCCACATACACTTGACAGGGCTGCAGAGGGCTCGGCATACTTTCATTCAAGACATCTTGTTGCTTTGACTGACTTCAATTATGTAGCGTAAAGAAGTACACACACATGCTTGCTTGCACACATTCATTCTATGGCATTTGAACGCTCACATAAAGTAACTTGATCAGGCAAAAGGTTTTCTCTCTCTCTCCTTTCCTTAACTGTACACATAGATAGATAGATAGATAGATAGATAGATAGATAGATAGATAGATAGATAGATAGATAGATAGATAGATAGATAGATAGATAGATAGACAGATAGATAGATAGAAAGAAATTCAGGCATCCCGTAGCATCCAGAAAATGGCATATACATGAGGAAGAATTGTAATTGAGTGCAATTTAGGGCACTAAGTTGTTAAGTGTGAAATGTTTTAGTTAGAAGCAGGTTGAGGAAATGGATGTGAAATGTTAATTAGATGAGGACATTAATCTGAGATGATGCTGTATTCCCACAGTCTTGCTCTCACTTTAACACTTCTGTTTTATAGTAACACTTATATTAACACGCTTCTTATATTGTTCTGCTGTCTGCCCAGTATCTTCTTCTATCTTCTCCAGACCTCCATGTGATTCAAAGAAAGAAAATGAAGTCCATTAGCAAGCTCACACATCATTCAAACTCTGCTTCTGTCTCAGGCTGAAGATAAGTCTACAGAAAGCAATGACCAGAGAGAGGCCCTTGAAGTCCAGGCTGTTCAGCTGTGAAAGTGAAATCCTTTACATTTAGTTCATTATAGGTTAATATCAATACTGTAGCCTTGCCATTGTCTTTGGCACATTTTCATGTAGCATAGGCTAAAGGTGCGCTAATGGCTATTGCTATCTTTGTGCTAAAGCTTAGGGCATACTAACCCTAAAACTGCACAGAAGCTAAAGTTTCATTCAACATTCTATTCAGTTCAATTCAATTATATGGCACTTCACAGACATGAAATTTACCAAGGAACACCCAAGAGCAAGAGGGGCAAGGAAGAACTCCCGTGTGGTAATTATTCAAGAAGAAACCTCAGTGACATGAAGCTGTGTGAAGGCTAAAGGTGCGCTACAGGTATGCTAAAGCCAGACTGTTCTCCTTGCTCCTTGCTCACCGCTTCTGGAAAACCAGATGGAGGCTTTGGAAGTGAGCGGCTGATTGGCTCAGCTCAGACTGGAATGGCTTTGCATTGCATCCTGGGGGATGGACGATGATGGCACCCTCCATGTGGCGGTCATGAGGGGTGGCTTGAGCTGATGGGGAGTTGGAAGAGAGATTCACAGAGAGGTGGGGATGAGAGAGAGGGAGAGGGATAGAGAGATTCACAGAGAGGTGGGGAGAGAGAGAGGGAGAGATTCAGAGGATACCCTTGTGGCAGTGATGAGAGGTGGCTTGAGTTGTTGAGCTGGCAGTCACACAGACAGAGCAGAGGGGCTGTGAGGGATGAGAGGGGAGAGGTGGGGGGGGCATGGGGTGGACGAGAGAGATTCTCTGAGGGTGCACTTCATGTGTGGGTGGCAGAAGGCGGCAAATGCTGTCAGGTGAATAGAGAGAGAGAAAAAAACAGAGAGGTAAAGATAGAGTGAGAGAGAAGAAGATGGAGGCAGAGGAGGAAAAGAAAAAGAATTCAAGAGAGAGAGAGGCAGACAGAGAGACTGTGGCCACTGAGCCTCAGGAGAAAAGAGCTTAATTGAAACATGAAAGAGGCCTCTCCAGCTTCCACCACAACAGCTCTCTAAAAATAGCCAGGCAGAAAGGGTGGTGGCACTGTCCACAGCTACACACACACACACATAGACAAACATATTCACTCATATGCACACACACACACACACGCACACACACACACACTGACATATTCTCTCTATGAGAGTGCGCACACACACACACAAACACACATGCTCTTTGACATATTCTCTCTCTGGCGCGCGCGCACACACACACACACACACACACACTTCCCCAGGCTTGCAGCACTGTGAGTGACCCCGTAAGCTCTGTCCCATTTGTAAACCCACACAGAGTCCGAGAGGGCCGGGGAAATTGCTGCCCCTCCATAACTGTCCCCGTCTCCAACAAAAGGAAATGGCAGCCCTCTCTTCTCTCTCTCTCTTCTCTCTCCATCTCTCTCTCTCTCCATCTCCATCTCTCTTTCTGTTCTCTCTCACTCTTTCACTCTGGATATTTTCTGACGGACTGAAGCCCTCTATTCTCTCTCCATCTCCATCTCTCTCTCCATCTCTCTTTCTCACTCTTTTTCCCTCTAGATATTTTCTGATGGACTGAAGCCCTCTCCTCTCTCTCTCTCTCTCTCTCTCTCTCTCTCTCTCTCTCTCTCTCTCTCTCTCTCACTCTTTCACTCTGGATATTATCTTACGGACTGAAGTGGGGTGTAGCCAGTACACAGACACTGGCTAGACCCTGACAATTATGATATTTTTTTGTCATTCAGTAGGGTGTCCACCTTTGTGGATGTGCATCAGACTGTCCCACAGCTGGGAGACTGTAAGTTTACCAGCCAACATCACACTCAGCAAAACAGCACAACGATCTCTGATCTCCTACAAAGGCCGCTTTTACTGTAAACTTGCATAATGCACAGCTTTCTAGTTTTAGTGTTAATGCATGTGTGTGTGTGTGTGTGTGTGTGTGTGTGTGTGTATGTCTGTGTGTGTGCATGTGTGTGTGTATGTCTCTGTGTGTGTGTGTGTGTGTGTATGTCTCTCTGTGTGTGTGTGTGTGTGTGTATGTCTGTGTGTGTGTGTGTGTGTGGCCAGAGGGCAGTCCTGGGGAAAGGAACAGGGACAGAGGGAAACACGTGTTCAACATCATCATCACCAAATATCAGGAAATTCAAATCAGCATTCCTTTCATCCCCATTTTCTTTCCTTCTCTCTCTTTCTCTCTCTCTCTCTCTATATATATACATATATATATATGTCTCTCTCTCTCCCTCTCTCTCTCCCTCTCTCTCTCTCCCTCTCTCTCTCTTTCTCTCTCCATCTGCTGGTGCCTCCCCATGTCTATTGTCCTCTCTCTTACTTTTCTTTTCCTCTCCTCTCTTTCTTTTATCCTTTTCTTTTCTTCCCTCTTTCTCTCTCCCTTTCTCTCATTACCCCCCCCACCCCCTGCATGTGCGTGTGTGTGTGTGTGTGTGTGAGTGAGAGTGTCTGTGTGTATGTGAGAGTGTGTGGACGTTGGGAGTCCCCCAGGTGTCCCTGTGGTGTGTGTGGAAGACACATCAGAAAGATAGGAGTCTCGATGCAATCACTCAGTACGCCACCTACACTAAGTCCATCAGAAGAACTGGTGTGTGTGTGTGTGTGTATGTGTGTGTGTGTGTGCGTGTGTGTGTTTGTGTGATGAAGGTTTTATTTCCCCACTGCTGCCATAGACTAGACCTATATGACATATCTCTCTCCCTCTCTCTTTTTTTCTCTCTCTCACACTCTCTACCTTTCCCCTTGGCAGATCTAAATAAATATGTTATCAAATCAAAAAAAAAAAAAATGTGTGCACACACAGATTGTAATGTATCGTAAAGTAATTTCAATTGTTTTGTTAACACATGACTTTATTAAATGAGAAGTTTTGGTGCAGACATAACGGTATTCTCTCAGTCTCAGCTACCCAGATATACTCAGTGCTTCTCCAGGATCTTAGTTTAATGTGTGTGTGTGTTTGTGTGTGTGTGCGCGTGCGCACGCATGTGGTGTTGTATCTCTCCTCATCTTGCTCTGCTCTATAAGCCGGGGAATTCTGGTCCACAGAAGAAGTATATTGTCATGCGTTGTCTCATCTCGACAGTGAATGCTGAATCCAGCCACCCTTGGAGATCAAGCTCACAAAAGCCTTGCTATTTATTTGGGGGTTTATTTTGCTCACTTTTCTTCCTTTCTTTTCTCCCTGCCATAATCTAAAATCCCCCATCGATCCCCCATCGCATGGGAGTTTTTGCACAATGACAGGTCCTGTGTTCTCACAGCAGCGATGTCCAAAATGTTGGTCTGACATTAAACCAGCAAAGCAAAACACCACACAGCAATGGGTGTTGACTCAGAAACAGAAGACTGGGACTAACCCACTGGGCTTTAGCCCAGCTGCTTTTCAATAATCACGTAAAATAACCAAACAAATTCAAAATGCAAATCCAATCCCAGGCCCCTATCAGAGCAATTAACGAACGGCAAAAGAGCAGAATTCAGAATTCAGGTCAGAAACACAAGCCTTTTTGTCACTCACATCAAGTCTGATTACCATGACAACATGGCAGGACGTGTACCATACACATTGTAAACACAGCCAAACAGGTGCACTCGTAGAGCAAGACTGTCAACATGACCAAGATACAGAAACAGGCACTATTATAATCAAGTCATTCCTACAAGTTTTGAATGAGAAGTAAAGCTGTGCTGGCCTGAGTGGATGACAGGTTGTAAATGATCTAGTGCTTCCTGGGGGGAAATGGGGGTTGTTCAAGCCCTGTGAACAACAGGTAGAAGTGAAATTGATGTGAGACTCTCAGGCCTTAAAAGCACTCCCAGCAAGCTAGCGCAGAGCAGATATCTAACTTTAGTGACCCTCCCTCTGCATCTGCCTCTGTCAGGCTCCTTCACTTCTCATTAACCTTTCATGCTAAAACGGGCAAAGCACCATTTTTATTCCCCTTCACACGTTCAATCACAGATACCTCTTCACTCTTAACTCCACCCCCACACCAGGGCTGACCCTGCAGGGGACCAGCAGTAATCTTGTCTCCCAGAGATGGAGCAGACTGTCAGTGTGTGTGTATGTGTGTGTTAGCAGAGAAGGTCATACACTACCCCACTAGAACACAGCTATTTCTCTGTTCTCTGCAGACTTACCTGACGGAATCCCTAGATTGCTCCCCATTGATCCCCATTTCACAACAATATCATTTATTACACTCTAATACTGTGTATAAGAGTACTAACATTGTAATAACATATTTATTGACATTAATTCATCTTTTGAGAATTGCCTCATCACTCTCACAAGGGTAATAAAAGATGTCAAGGAACAGGTTAGGATCAGCCTTTTTTCTTTCAGTTGTAATTTCTTGTTCTTTCTGTCTTTTTAATCTGACTAGCTAAAGTCCAGTCCTCCTAATGGTTCATCATGAAAATGAAAGTGTGTCTCACATTTTATGGGCTGTCTAGGGTGGTAATCAGTTTGTGTGTGTGTGTGTGTGTGTGTGTGTGTGTGTTTGTGTAAATTAGAAATTCAAAATATATACAACTGATTAAAGCAGTCATTTGACTCTTACGAATGAGAGGTTTACATTTATTTATGATAGTTTTGAAATCTTGATGAGTCTCTCCTAGTTAACATTAAATTTCAGTATCCATTATGTTATCTCAAGAAAAGTATGGAATGAAGAAAAGCATGGAGATGGAAGAGATGGAGCTTGGGGTAGTTGGAGTGTTCTTTATTACCTATTCATGTACCGACAATAAAGGGTAGTAAGAGGGGTCTTTACAAAATAAATAAATTAAATAAACATTAATTAGCACTGACCCCAACCTTTATTACTATCATTACTGACCTGTCCTTCCTTCCCTGACACCTCCCCTCAGTAAAGACCCTGAATATCTGACATAGAGGTAAAGTGGGACAAACAGATGTTCACAGAATACAGAGAATGAGTCCATAGACCTTCTGTAGGCAGGCTCCTGTTAAATAGACCTTCTGTAGGCAGGCTGATGTTAAATAGACCTTCTGCAGGCAGGCTGCTGTTAAATAGACCTTCTGTAGGCAGGCTGATGTTAAATAGACCTTCTGTTGGCAGGCTGATGTTGAATAGACCTTCTGTTGGCAGGCTGATGTTAAATAGACCTTCTGTAGGCAGGCTGATGTTGAATAGACCTTCTGTAGGCAGGCTGATGTTGAATAGACCTCCTGTAGGCAGGCTGATGTTGAAGCGACTGCTGAGAGGAACACAGCACCACAGCTGACCAGTGGAGTACTCTCTGGTACTGATGGCACTCAGGTGCTGCATTGCCATTGGATCCTCTAATTCCAGGGAGGATGAGAAAGAGTTCCAGTCGGTTCTTCCAGGCCCTTAGACATCCTGTCATCAGGCACTAGCAAGGAGGGACTGTCCTGACTGGACTTGACTTTAGCCTGCAGATCTTCTGTGAATCTAGTAGTCTGACCTTCCCTGCTCCCAGCAGTCATTGCTGGCAAAGAGGTGGCTCAATCCTGAGTGATCTTGTGCCAGTAGGTCTTTCACATATCTTAGGTAAGTGCAAGGTGCAAATGCCACAAAAACTGAATCTTAACAAAATGAACCTAAGGTATATTGCTGGATGATAACAGAGGTGGAGGTTAGCTTGCTAAGGATCATTATCCCTAAAATACGAATATTGAACACTATACGATACAATACGAAACACTACACTTAGTTGGCAATGACAGTATAAGGGGAATTTACCAACTACATGTAAAGCAATAGCCCTGAGTACTTCCAACCACAGCCCTGTTGTTAGAGCTCACAGAGAGCTGCTGGTAGGAAGAGAGAGAATTTGGAGGGGAGAATTTAGCATGACAAAGACAGAATAGTGAACTGGCAGCTTAGACTGAGTTTTTAGTTTAGTCTCCTATGTTGAATTAATTCCTAAAAAAGAAAGTAAAGCTCCAACTGAAAAAGAATAACCTGGATGTTTCAGAGCTTAACAAGTACAGGTCCATACCCAATCAACCATTCACTGGAAAGATCACTGAAAAAATAGTCTTCAATCAATTAACTGCCTTCTTGACATCAAATAGCTGTTTCAGTCAGGTATCCGTGCCAATCACAACACTCAAACAGCTCTTATTAAAGTTGTAAATGACATACGTCTTAATACTGATGCAAGCAAAACCACTGGTGTTATTCGACCTAAATGCTGCTTTTAACACTATTGCTCATGTCGGGATTTCTGTAGAAACAAGTAATATATGTATGTGTGCATATAGAAAGAGGATAGAGCATGCAGCAGAGTGTTGTGCTATAAGAAGAAAGTGTAAATGCCAGCAAGAGAGCAGTATGCAGACTGGTAGGCTCCTTTCTGAAAACTGTGTTGAAACCATGTTTAGAGCCTCATCGTAAAAGGACAGAGACTGAGGCCTTGTGTAGGATTGGCTCAGTGCCAGCTACATCATCTACTAGCAGGAGTACTTAAGATAGATAGATAAGGTGTAAGATCAGAATGGTTACAATGGCTTGTAAGATCAGAATGGTTAGAATGGTTACAATGGTTAGTAAGATCAGAATGGTTAGAATTGTTACAATGGTTAGTAAGATCAGAATGTTTAGAGTGGTTAGAAAGATCAGAGTGGTTAGAATGGTTGAGGATTACCACTGTTATAACCATTCTCTTGGTGAACGCAATAAAGACTTGGTTGAACTAGACAAACTTCTCCACACTCACAACATACTACTACATGAACTTGAACACTGTGTGGGGTTCACTGGTATAGTTATCAAGTGGTTAAAATCATACTTTACAAAACAGAAGCTTCTTTGATGCCATGGGCAGCTATACATCAACACCAACGTCCTGGACCTGTGGTGTCCCCCAGGGGTCAATCCTTAGACCATTACTTTTCAACGTTTATATGCTCCCACTACTCACACAAATTATTACAAACAACTCAAACTCTTATAATAGCTATGCTGATGACACCCAAATTTACTTTGCTTTGTCATGTAATAACTATTCCCCCCTTGAATGTCTTTATCATGTATCAATGTATGGACCAAACAAGCATATCACACAATTTCCTTCAGCTTAACACAGACAAAACTAAAGTAATTTTATTTGGAAAAAAGAAGGAAAAACTCAAGATTGCTACTGTCCTCGGCACAAAGGGGCTAAAAGCAAAATATCCTTTTCAAAATCTTGGAATCATCATCAACAGTGATCTAAACTTCAACAGCCACATGAAAGCAATCACTAAGCATTTTATTAGCTAAAAAAGCATTTCCAAACTAAGAGGTCTAATGTCAAAAAAGGTTTCAGAAAAACTTATCCATGCCATTATCTCTAGTAGGGTTGATTACTGCAATGGTCTGTTCACAGGTCTTCCTAAAAAGACCATCACACATCTTCAACTGGTCCAAAATGCAGCTGCTAGGGTTCTTACAAGAACAAAAAGAACTGACCACATTAATCCAATTCTAAAGTCACTGACTATCTGTAAGTTACAGAATTGACTTTAAAGCATTGCTGCTTGTGTTTAAATCACTAAATGGGACAAAACCTAATTACATATCTGACATGTTTCAGCAATACACACCACTTTGGTATGTCAAGTCGCAGGAGAAAAATTTGCTGGTAAAAGCTGCTTTTAAAACAAAGTGTGGTGAAGCTGCTATGCAGTTCAGCTTTGGAACCAACTTCCTGAACACATCAAGAATGGCCCTACTGTTGGTAGCTTCAAATCTACACTTAAGACCAAAGTTATCTCAGATTTCTCCTAATGATTTACGTACCCTCTTTTTTATACTCTTTAACTTTTATGTTAATCATTTTATGCCTTTATTCATTTTATTTTGCTTTTACTCTTTCATCTACTGTGCTTTGTTTTTATTACTGTACAGCACGTTGAAATTCCTCTGTGTATGAAATGTGCTTTATAAATAAACCTGCTTTGCCCTGCCTTGCCTATGGTCCCACAGAGTTAATGTTAGCTGCTTATGCACTTTTCATTCCATGTTGTTTACAAATTGTCTCATTCTTCCCACAGTATCAATGAGCTCAAACAACAGGGCTGACTACTGCTTTACACAGAGGCATTGAGAACAGATCTATCGATACGCTGATGTGGTCTACTCATCAGTTATCATCCAACAGTACACCCTAGGGCAGAATATCTATTTGTATGTATCATGTGCTGGTGAGGGACCGTCGTGGTCCATGACATTCACTTTTGCCTGCAAATGTTCAGATAATCCAGGACCTGCTGGATCTTTCATTGGTAATTTGACAGGTTCTGTCTAAAAATGAGGGGTAAAAATAACAATAACTAGACTAAAACTAGATCAGAATGTTTAAGAATCATAGCCCACAATCAGGCATTTTCAAATGAAGCTGTTTTACAACCATTTACAACTCCAGCCGATGTTACAGCCTGTGCTCTGCTTGGCCTGCAAGCTATCTGCTGCTTGCCATGTCCAGCAGTATCCTATAGTAATGTTAAATTGCTAATTTGAGACCATATACTACTGCATTAAGCTCCAAGGTGAATTGGGTTAGGATTAGGGTTAGGGACCGTATTTTTTTTAACAGTGAGTCTTCATTGTCAGTGCCTGTGCTGATGTCTCGAGTTGCATGTCTAAAACTCTTAACAGTGGACACTGAAGTGTAAGCCATTTCTTTTCACTGCCAAAAAGGGCTAATGTTTAGGCTTAATGTTTTCTTACCATAAATGATATTCACCTCTTCAGAAATAAGCTTGAAAATGCCATCTGCATCTGGTCAAATTAACTCCAGAGTTATATCTTTTACCATTTTGATTTGAAAACCAGGTACCCTCTAGGTACTCTACTGCTGTTAAATTAAAATATGCTAACAAAATAAACGTTTGTAACAGCACATTATGCTCCCCAAATGAATTCAATATTTGGGTTTAATGTCCAAATCTCAAATGAAAGCATTCACTTGCCTCAGGCTGTCTCCCTATCTTCCTTGCTTGGTGCATGTCATGACTGTTAGGTCTGGTGCTTAGTTCAAATCAGAGCGTGGTTCTGGTTCATATTGGGTCTGGTGCTTAGTTCAAATCAGAGCGTGGTTCTGGTTCATCTTTCTGCCAGTTATGGGTTACCCCTGTTTGGTGTATCATGCTTAAAAGAGCTGGCTATTTTAGTAACTAAAGCATCATCTTATATGACTCAGAAATAAGGTCCATTGCAGCAACTTCTTAAATTTGTGATGAAACAGAGTAATTTATGGTGCATTAACCCAATAGTCAAACTTTAAAAGATTGAAAACTCATGACATTAAGTTGAAAAAGCATAAATTATTTTTGTGAGTTAAAGTGAAGGAAGATAATATTTTACTTTGACCATATCATTTCTTGCGGTGTATGGAGATAGCAGGCAACCCTGTGGAGATATCAGGGAACTCTGTGGCTGTGGAGATACTAGGGAACTCTATCTGTGGAGATAGCAGGGCATTAAGCAAATATCACTCACACATAGCCATAACTTCTACCTGTGCTAGCCAATACCACCATAAATCCCTCAGTTAGCTTTAAGCTGACATGAATACATCACCTCAACAAAAGTATTTTATTAAATGGTAAAGGGTTCAGAAAGCCAAAATTTGACTATTTTAGCACACAAACTTTATATCCGTTTCTGCCTTGGAGTGTCAGAATTAATCATTTGAAATGATAATGATAGTAAATGATAGGCTACATGTCAAAAAAGTTACCGACCCCCAGATCTAGGCTCCGTGAATATAACCATGGGAACAATTTGTTATACAAATTTTGGTGCTGCAACCTGTGGAAATGCGTGTCAGTGCTCGTGCTGGTGGTGGACCCTGCTCTGGCACCAGCACCGGCTCGGCCCTGGTGGAAAAGAGGTATCTGTGGAGAAAGCAGGGGACACTGTAGCTATGGAGATAGCAGGGAACTCTGTAGCTATGGAGATAGCGGGTTGGTTTGTGATATGTACCTGCAATACCTAACACTGCTCCTAATGCAGTCACAGACTGACTCATCCATTGTGGCGCATCTTCCATACCCACTGATAGCATATGAATGTGTCATCTTTCAGACTGCTTTGTCTGCTGTAGGTCACTACTGGGAATGACTTCTGTGTGTGTGTGCATAATGACTTACGTGTGTGTGTGCAAGGTGAAACATGAAAGTGTGTGATTATTTTTCCCTGTCATTAGATTATAGACTGGACCTGCAACATTAATACACTCAGAGGGCATGTACAGAAACACACCCACACACACACACACACACACACACTAACAGTACATGCACAGCAACAACACACACATAGATATAAAACCATGCAGAGTCTGGATTTCTGCATGCAGAGAGACATTCAGAGTAAATGAAATTCTCTTTGTATGTCACACACGCTCACACACACGCACGCGCACACACACACACACACACACACACACACACACACACACAGGCGGTGATGAATAGAGAGCAGAACAGAGAAGAGAAGCACTAAAGCATAATAAAGCTTTGTTTTTTTCTGACTGCCAGCTTGCCGAAGCCTCCAAGTATTCTGGCAGTCAGACAGGCACAACTGATGTGTCATCAGGACACTGACTCTAGATCTGGTTAGCGCATTAGTAATTGAGGAGGCTCTCAGAGGGACTGGGAGCAGCAGCACAGCGGACAAATAATCAGTCTGCTTGCCAAGGCCTCTGCACAGCCTTTGACTGAGGGCAGGCAGGGGGGAAGTAGGCCGGACCAACCGCACACTTCCAAGCAGAACCATCAGACTCTCACTTGGACCAGACTCTGACTCGGACCAGACTCTGACTCGGACCAGACTCTCACTTGGATCAGTGCTCTGACTCGGATCAGACTCTCACTTGGACCAGACTCTCACTTGGACCAGACTCTGACTCGGACCAGACTCTGACTCGGACCAGACTCTCACTCGGACCAGACTCTGACTCGGACCAGACTCTGACTCGGATCAGACTCTGACTCGGATCGAACCGCTGAGCATAACAAAGGTCACAGAGATGTTCTGGAGCAAACTTTGAGTAGTGAGAGTGGTCATACACACACACACACACACACACACACACATACAGAGACTGAGTAGAGAGAGAGAGGGCAACTGGTGCACAGACAAACAAACCCACTTGCATCAGAACAAATCCGCATCAGAACAAATCCACATCAGAACAAATCCGCATCAGAACAAAGCATCATTTGAACAGATTTACATTTAATAAGGTACATTTAAGAAGATACATTCATAAACTGAACTGCTTTCAACAATTTTGTTTTAAATCCCAGAGTGAAATGAATCTGTCATTAACACTCCAGTAGCAGTAGTGTAGTGTAACTAGTTTTTGAACATTACATTCTTCACTTCTTCAGCCACTGTTGGAAAAGTTATTTTCTATACTTAATGGAAAAACAAAACAAAGTAGAACAAAACATTGTATTGGAAAAAGAACACAGTGATGCCATTGCAACGTCTAAAACTCCAGGATGTGTTTATGATCTTTGAGAATTGCTGTAGTTAACTTGGTCACCACTAAGAGACACAGACACACCCATACTCCCTCACAAATACACACACACACACACACACACACACATTCACATACAAACACTAACACAATATTGCATATATATTTACATTAAAAATACATTGTAAAAAACAGATGCAACATCTGTACATAATGCTCTTGCATATATATATATATTTAATGCAAAAACAGGTCCTCTTTTGGACATTACAAATGCAGCATTTGTCAACTGTCAGTTACTTCAGTCCCAGCTGAGTTTTCACCGGCGGCTGTGAGTTGAAGCCACAGTTTTCAGGCTACTAACATGCTGGATACCAGGATTTTTGCTACTCAAAGATCTAAAGGACGTGGGGATTGATGGCAGTGCCTTTTTCTGCACCACTGTGACAGTCCCCCTGCTCTTGCCCTGTAACGTAAGATTATTCAGTTCTAGCTAGTTCCTACTTGCTAACTTCACAGACGGTTCACTTACAAATAGGCAGCTGGCTGTTTGCCGTCTTTCCAGACACTGAAATGCTACTGGTGTAAAAATGAACATACAACTGTGTGAATAAAAAAAACGAACTCACCAAACTTCACAGGACCGCAGCTCTCAGCCTTTTAACGACGCATGAGAGAAACAAGCTCTGACTATATCTCCAAAATGTGTAGTCGTGACGTCAGCTGACAGAACTGCAGCAGAGTGGCTCTTTGAGTACAGTACAGGGGCAAAGCCCCAGTAATCCAGGAAATGCACTTTATTCCCGCTTCACAAATATTACCCAGAATGCAATAATAACTGCAGGATTGTGTTGTAATGACATATCATGGTTTTGTTCT
>PYXC01001718.1:407500-510000 GCA_015244755.2 Tenualosa ilisha | reverse complement strand
ACCACATGTACTGTATGTGTCTATATAGTCCATATGTACTGTATGTGTTTATATAGTCCACATGTACTGTATGTGTCTATATAGTCCACATGTACTGTATGTGTCTATATAGTCCATATGTACTGTATGTGTTTTTATAGTCCATATGTACTGTATGTGTCTATATAGTCCATATGTACTGTATGTGTTTTTATAGTCCATATGTACTGTATGTGTCTATATAGTCCATATGTACTGTATGTGTTTTTAAAGTGTGTTCATATGTACTGTATGTGTCTATATAGTCCATATGTACTGTATGTGTTTATATAGTCCATATGTTCTGTATGTGTTTTTAAAGTGCGTTCATATGTACTGTATGTGTTTATATAGTCCATATGTACTGTATGTTTTTTTATAGTCCATATGTACTGTATGTGTTTTTGTAGTGTGTCCATATGTACTGTATGTGTTTATATAGTCCACATGTACTGTATGTGTTTATATAGTCCACATGTACTGTATTGGTCTTGTTTATTTATTTATTTATTTTTTGACAAAACAAGAAATGACCAAACTTGAAATAAATAGAGAGACACATGGTGAATACAGTAAGATAGACAAGATAGTCTGAGGCTGGAGACAGATAGAGAGGGAGAGACAGAGAGAGAAGGAGAGAGAGAGAGAGAGGGAGAGACAGAGAGAGAAGGAGAGAGAGAGAGAGAGTGAAGGGCAGAGACAGCATTGTGTTTTTGATTGAACACTAAGAATGTACATGTTGAAGAGCACAGAATGTATGACTAAATGTTTTTTAATTCTTATCTCTGTGAATGCTTTGGCAATGCAACACACAATGGCATACCAATAAAGTGTATCTGAATTGAAAGGCAGAGAGAGAGAGTATGGAGTCATTGGTTACCTTTGTTGAGCTCTGGAGAGCAGAATCCAATCAACATATATTTCATTATACCTGTTGAACAGGTGTTTCATCTACCTATTGAACAGGTGTGTCATCTACCTATTGAACAGGTGGCTCATCTACCTACCAAATGTGGCTTAAAAGAGTCTTCAACAGTATTACAAGCATCTGTTCATAAGGTGCCCTAAGTATAAAGATGACACCCACGTCTCCAGATGAAGAGACTCACCATTATAGCAGAAACTGGGCAATATTTTGTGAATTGTTTGGCCCTTTTCTAAGAGTCCACAGATCTGTAAGCCAATCCATGTTGAAATTTCCAGTGTCTTGAACTGACATGTAGCTCTTTCAGGGGTGGCGCTACTCTGAGGTCATGTCATGCAATGTGTAGTCCTCTGTAAGTAAAACAGTCACTCTGCATATGGTCTCTCTGCTGGTCACGGTGCAGAACACACAAACACACACACACACACACAGCCACACAATTAACACTAAACTAAACCAACAGCTGATTGATAGCTGGGTGGCAACACTGACTAGTTTAGCTTTGACTGCATGTATTTGTATCCTGCTTATACAGACATTTAGCAAGGTTAGCTTAGTGTGCGTGCTCATCCCGTACAGACATTTAGCAAGGTTAGCTTAGTGTACGTGCTCATCCCGTACAGACAGACAATTTATTGGAGTTCTTTCCACACACACACACACACACACACACACACAGACACAGGAAGTGCTTTAGCATCAGGGCCAACACACTCTGGGGTTATTTACATATAGTCAGCTAAACGCACTGCGCTAAGAGTGGAACAGAACAACTCAAACATGCTGTCTTCAGGCACAGCAGCTACAGGGAAATATCAGCGAATACTAATATGTGCACCCAGATCAGCTGATCACCCAGTTACCCCAGACCAGCTACAGGAGATGAATACCCTCTCAGTATATCTGTGATTGGCGGTTGGGTTGTGAATGGCAGTTAGGTTTGATTGGGTTGTGTTTGGCTGTTGGGTTGAGGTGTCTTGGGCTGGGTTGTGTGCGTAGCACATATCGTCACTTCACTGTCAGGTGAAAACCATGTATGTCCAAAACATGAAGAAGCATGAATTTCCAAAAACCATTATGTCATGTTGTCAAATCTGGCTTTATATCTTAATGTAGTTACATGTTAAATCTGTCTAAAACTCACAGACCAACATGAGGACAGACCTAGGGTTGTTTTAGGAAAAAATAATGAATAAATAAAAGAACAAGAGTGTTTTTACCCGACAGCGATGGTACACTCCTTTGATCCTGTGAGGGAGACGCATTTATCCCATTGTGTGTTAGTGTGGTGTTAGCTGTTTGTTTGTAGCTCTCTCTCCACACTGAACACAACTGACCACTGGACTCTCAACCCTGAACACAACTGACCACTGGACTCTCAACACTGAACACAACTGACCACTGGTGTAGCTCTCTCTCCACACTGAACACAACTGACCACTGGTCTAGCTCTCACTGAACACAACTGGCCACTGGTGTAGCTCTCTCTCAACACTGAACACAACTGACCACTGGTGTAGCTCTCAACCCTGAACACAACTGACCACTGGACTCTCCACACTGAACACAACTGACCACTGGTGTAGCTCTCTCAACCCTAAACACAACTGACCACTGGTGTAGCTCTCAACACTGAACACAACTGACCACTGGTGTAGCTCTCTCTCCACACTGAACACAACTGACCACTGGACTCTCAACACTGAACACAACTGACCACTGGTGTAGCTCTCTCAACAATGAACACAACTGACCACTGGACTCTTAGTCTTGTTAATGCTGTGTAATTCTCAAATTTGTTGATTGTCTTTCTTTATATTGTCTCTCTATATTCATAGCTGCCTCTATGTATTGTGTAGACAGATCTTTAAGGAGATTGTTAATTCACTGCAGTGTCTAGACGAGTGTCTAGACGAGGGCTCTGTACCCTCTTTGACATGTAGTGTCTAGACGAGGGCTCTGCACCCTCTTTGACATGCAGTGTCTAGACGAGGGCTCTGCACCCTCTTTGACATGCAGTGCCAATAAGAAATGGTCTTGTTCCTTTGCGTGCCAATCAACAGACCAGTTGTTTGTTTGTTTGTTTACAAATAGCCTGATCATGGGGCCACATTTCCAACGTGAAAACATGTTGCATATATTCTGGCTTGATGCAAAGCAGCACAACCTTACAACATGTGTCATGTACTAGATGCACTTCCACCAGTCACTCACTGACTGTGGGACAGTTGGCCTTAGAACATGTGTCATGTACTAGATGCACCTCCACCAGTCACTCACTGACTGTGGGACAGTTGGCCTTAGAACATGTGTCATGTACTAGATGCACTTCCACCAGTCACTCACTGACTGTGGGACAGTTGGCCTTAGAACATGTGTCATGTACTAGATGCACTTCCACCAGTCACTCACTGACTGTGGGACAGTTGGCCTTAGAACATGTGTCATGTACTAGATGCACCTCCACCAGTCACTCACTGACTGTGGGACAGTTGGCCTTACTGTCTGATATGGTTCATGTACTGGATGACTTTTTGTTTCTTTGTTTGCTCTCTTGTTTTTAATTAGTATTGCCATTTAATTGTTTTCATTGACTTGCGTGCTATGGACCTGGTTGTAAGTCTGTAATAAAAATTGGAAAAGAAAGAAATCTAATTTCAGAACAATTAACTAATTGCACTTGATGAGAGAACAAAATGATGTCAGTTTTATTACGTAGTTTTATTAATAACCATACTAATTTGCATTACTGGAATTTATGTTGTTATCATTGCTACTGTTGGTATTGCCAACCTTATTGGGCTGTTTCCAGTAATAATGCACATCTCCCAAGGCAAAAGCAGGAGCAAATAGTGTTAAGTGGAAGCTCTTAATCTCCAGAGCTCCACACGGTGTGTAACATCACACCCCCCCGGCCTGACTGGGAGAATGAATACAGACTGAGGCCTCCCATCAGCCTGCTGGTTTTATCTGCCACTGCGATGCAAAGAGAAAATGGCCCAGCTTTTATTATTTATCTTTTTTATTTTTATACTCAAGACGTGAAGCCCCTTGAGGAAGCTACTTATGCACTATAGCAAGAGGTGTCAGCTTCCTGCCGCAGAGACTGGTGCATTGTGGGCCATGTGTCCCCCGGGAGGAAGGAGGCGGAGGTGGACAGGGGGATGCAGGTGACCCAGGAATCAATTAACACGTGGGTGAATGCCAGTGGTGGGGGGGAGGGGGGCTCCTGAGGGAATGTGTGTGTGTTGTGTGTGTTGTGTGTGTGTGAGGGAGAGAAGGGAGGGCCGGGGAGGCTCCTGAGACAATGCTTGTCAATGCTCGCTCCATTAGCTCGGCTGTTTCCCTGTGTGTGTGTGTGTGTGTTGGGAGGGGGGGTGGGGGTGTCAGACATACACAAGGGAGGGAGGGTGTGAGCGTCAGACAAATTGACAAAATGCATTCTTTCTTTCTTTCTTTCTTTCTTTTCTTTCTGTGTTTACCTATGCTGCGTATTGGAAAAAAAACAAAGGGTGTTTGCAAACAAGAAGCAGCAACTGATGAATTTGATGGTGAGTTTGTCCTCTCTAGTCTTTTGTGAAATGAGGGTTTTATACAATAGTGTTAAATTGAGTAATTCAGTCCCAGTATATCACACAAAGGCATCCAAGATCATTAAAACTAACAGTGAAGGATGAAAGAGAAAGAGTGCTTAGTGTTGAAAATATTGCAAGTTTAACAACATTATGGATTCGATCCTCCTAGCTGGGATGCTTTTTATGGTAATACATTTATTTCCTTAATTTCACCATTCGAGTATTTTACCCCAGTATTTGTCAGGATATGACTGTGGGTATTTAACCCCAGTACTTGTCAGGATATGACTATGAGTATTTAACCCCAGTATTTGTCAGGATATGACTGTGGGTATTTAACCCCAGTATTTGTCAGGATATGACTGTGGGCATTTAACCCCAGTACTTGTCAGGATATGACTGTGGGCATTTAACCCCAGTATTTGTCAGGATATGACTGTGGGCATTTAACCCCAGTACTTGTCAGGATATGACTGTGGGCATTTAACCCCAGTACTTGTCAGGATATGACTGTGGGCATTTAACCCCAGTACTTGTCAGGATATGACTGTGGGCATTTTTCATCCAGGGCCGACATTGCAGACCACCCACCTCCTTCCCTCTCTCTCTTGAACCAGCCCTAACACATCCCTTTGCACTTGTATATGTTAGTTATGCAGAGAAATGATGAATCATGGACAACTTTTGAGATAATAGGCTGGGTGGGCAGACCAAACAGACTGACCTTGCAATCAATGAGGCAGAAAGGCTCATCATTTATATATTTGTTCATTTATTTCTTGTATTTATAATTGGGCAGATAATTGCTGGATTTAAACACAGACTGGTGCACAAAAACAAGTTAACAGGTTAATAAATAAATAAATGATTATGACAAATAAATAACTGGGATAAACAAGTGTGATAAACAAATGCATTTCAAATATTTGCAAAGATGCTCCCATACATAATCCAGGATGTTAAGACACACCTCCTATAGAATTCCCATAAGTAATCCACAGCGTTAAGACACACCTCCTCTAGACCTCCCATACACAATCCATGTTGTTAGACTTCATTGTTTACTTGTATTTGCTCTCTCTAATTGAGTATTTCTAGTTGTTCTCTCTATAGCATTCTGCTTACATAACTACACTGGGCCACAGCTGTTACTGTGCCTTAGTATCAGTGCATCAGCATCACTGAAATGAAACACACACACACACACACTGGACAGTCACCGGGCCACAGCTGTTACTGTGCCTGAGCATCACTGAAATGGCACACACACACACACACACACACACACACACACACACACACACACACACGCGTATACACTGGACAAATTCACTGGGCCACGGCTGTTACTGGGAGTATACCATGCGATTCACAATTGTAAGGGCAGAATGAAATGCAGCTGGGTGTGTCAAGCTAGCAAACATGCACAAAGAACAGTTGGTTGTCATGATCTTGTTAACTGTGATGTATGTTTTAGAGGCTGTTGCTGTTTGTTAGATAAAAGCTAGGCTACAATCATCTGCATCTGCTTCACCTTTTAGTTCATAGCTTGGCTACAATCGTCTGTTAACTAGGATACACAAGGCGATGGCCATATGATTCCTCCGGCTAGCAGAACGCTCTTATTTAACAACATTCTTTACTCGCCAATACATTTTTTTATTGAGCTGCAGACAAACTAGGATTGAAAATAATTAATAATGAAGTTGTTGCCCTTTTATCAGAGAAGCCACTAAAATATCCATAGCCCAGTAACATGTATACACACATACATACACACAGCCCAGTAACATGTATGCACACATGGTCATGCACACTCATACATACACCTACTTTCTAATCAAAAAATGAATTTACAGTAAAGAATTGAAATGGGCCAAACCATTAAAAATGTCAACAAATTATGCTAAAAAATGTTGTTTCTTATCAACACTTTCTAGTGCTGTGTCTGCATACACTTTCTAGTGCTGTGCCTGCACACAACTTGATGAGAACTTTAGTATTTTTGGTCCAAAAACCTCAAACCTTGACACTGCACTCACGGGCCATGGGCAAGAAACATACCAAATATGGGGTGCATTGGACGAGGTGCATTGGATGAGGTGTATTGGACGAGGTGCATTGGATGAGGTGCATTGGATGAGGTGCATTGGATGAGGACACACAAACAGACTTTCCTTGCACTAATAGATCCTGAAGATGTGGGGCACACTGTGTGTGCGTGTTCAAATCGAGGAACACATCTATGGGCTGGCTGTGTGTGTGTGTTTGTGTGTCCCCCCTGGTGTATGCATGAGTGTGTATGACCATGTGTGTATACATGTTACTGTGTTTGTGTGTGTGTGTGTGATGTCTGCTTGACCAGATAAGACTCATGCCAGCTTGTGTTGCATCATTTAAGCCTTAATGAGATGCCAGAGGGCTCATTGCACAATAACATATGGATTAACCCTTTCATGTCACTAAGGCCACTCGGCTGGCAGGCATAGGGTTTGTGTGTGTGTGTGTGTGTGTGTGTGTGTGTGTGTGTGTGTGTGTGTGTGTTTGTTTGTTTGACTGTGCATTCCCGTGTCTCGCTGTATGTGGGAATACAACTGTCTGCTCTGCTATTGACTTGCTAAGCAGGATGTGATGGATGGAGCGATGTCTGAAGTAAACATTACTGACACTGACACACACACACACTCTCTCTCTGTCTCTCTCTCTCTCTCACACACACACACACACAGATACACTTAGAGATATCAGCCCATTCTTTCAGTTATCTGTTTAGTCCTGAATGGTGGAAAAGTGGCGGGTGATTGATGGGTGAATTATGGAGTGTTCCAAAAGAGCGAGGTCACACACACACACACACACACACACTCACACACACAGCGCATACATCAAACACTGGCACACACACACACACACACACACACACATTCCAAAAGAGCAATGTCTCTCCTCCCTCCTTTCAACGATGCCACTTTATTCAGCAGCAAGGAACAGCAGTGAGCCTCTAAAGAGCCTCTGTCTCCCTCTCTTTCTCTCCCTCTGTCTCCCTCGCTTTCTCTCCCTCTCTTTCTCTCCCTCTGTCTCTCTCGCTTTCTCTCCCTCCGTCTCCCTCGCTTTCTCTCCCTCTGTCTCCCTCGCTTTCTCTCCCTCTCTCTCCCTCTCTGTCTCTCTCTCCTTCTCCCTCTCTTTCTCCCTCTCTCCCTCTTTCTCACTCTCTTTATGTCCCTCTTTCTCTTTCCTTCTCGCTCTTTCTCTCCCTCTCACTGGTTTAAAGCAATTCACCCTAATCTCCCCCCTCTCACACACACACACACACACACACACACACACACAGGAAATGGGCCCTGAGTCTTTTCTGTTGCTCTTTTATTCTAAGTTAGGCCAGGGTATGCCTATGGGGAGTTTTTCTTTTAAACAAAGTTTTTTTTTTTTTTTCAGTCCCGTTTGAAATCTACCATGTGACTTGGATTGAGTCTCCTTAGTCCATGTGCTCCTTGCCCATTCACTTTACTGTGAGCCCTCAGCCTCAGAACCGGGTTCTGCTAAAAGAACTGGACTCTACAGGAACTAGGGAATAAAGGAATTGGACTCAACTGAAGGAACTGTGTTCTGCTAAAGGAAATCGGCTTAGCTATATTAACTGGACTCTAAAGGAACTGGACTCTAAAGGAACTGGACTCAACTAAATTAACTAGACTGTGAAGAAACTGGACTCTAAGGAAACTGGACTCAACTAAATGAACTAAAGGAGTTCTAAAGGAACTGGAGCCAACTAAAGGAACTGGAGTCAACCAAAGGAACTGGGCTCAGCTATACCACAGCACTGGGAAACATGTTTTCTGTCCTGCCCACCCCCTTTGCTCTCTGTGTCCTCTAGTTATTCCCTGGGGCTGTGGTCTTTGGGACAGTCAGTGGTGCCTGACACTGGGGCTGTGGTCTTTGGGACAGTCAGTGGTGCCTGACACTGGGCTGTGGTCTTTGGGACAAAGCTAACAGTCAGTGGTGCCTGACACTGGGCTGTGGTCTTTGGGACAAAGCTAACAGTCAGTGGTGCCTGACACTGGGGCTGTGGTCTTTGGGACAAAGCTAACAGTCAGTGGTGCCTGACACTGGGGCTGTGGTCTTTGGGACAAAGCTAACAGTCAGTGGTGCCTGACACTGGGGCTGTGGTCTTTGGGACAAAGTCTGACACTATAAATGAACAACATAAGCCTGAATTTCTCCCAATTGTGTCATTCCTTTGTGGATTATACTAATTCAATTGGACAAATTCATTTAGGCTTGCAGAGAGAAAGGCAGTAGGTTTTACAAGCACACAGAGACTCTCGTGTCTCCCTCTGCCTCTAAAGCCCTCTAATGTTTACAGGGCCTCCTCCAGCTCCTTCAGCTGTCAATCAAAGTGATGCCTAATGATGGCTGGGCCTGAAGTCATTAACTGCCAGAGAGTTCATCAGATGTTATTCTTTGGCAGCGCAGGGGTCATAAAGGTGAAATGGACTCAAGGAAGATTCTCATAAAGAAGTCTTATAGCATGCAGTAAAACTTTAACGCCAATTTTTAGTCCCTTCATATCTCTGCATCTGCTATTTAACATCATCAAAGTGGGCCTGGCTGCCCGCTGCTGCTGATTCAAAACTTTACTCTGAGCTTTTACTGGACTGGGGTGCAACACCAGCACTGGACATGAAATGGAACACTAGAGCCTTCAGTGCTGATGAGCATTAGTGAGTTCCATGGGTTTAACTGGTTCCACAATCACAGTCTTCAGTAAAACACTACAGACTTCAGTGCAGGTGAGCATTAGAGGGTTCCACAGGGTCCACTGTCAGAGGCCGTGCACAGTTCTCCTGTTGGGGTTCCTCCATTTGGTCTAGAGCTAAAGATGCACACACACACACACACACACACACACACACACACAGATTGTGAAACGCATGATTGTAATTGTCAAAGGGATGAAAGCACTCATAAGTCACCCTTTTCACTAATCTACACAAAGAGCCATTTTGCATTTGAATGTAATTTAAAGAGAACTTGCCCATACTAACAGGGAAGCAGAAACCCATCTGAGATGCACAAGGAGGACGTGCTCAGCCTGGCTGTGGCCCAGTCTGGTGAGAGAACACTTGAGCAGGGAGGAAGTGGAGTGGAAGACTGGAATGGAGAAGATGACTGTACCAAGAGAAAAACCCTTGATGAGACAATGTCAGTGTGTGCTTGGAAATCAAAAGAAAGATGAACACACACATGCATCACACTGCCGAGAAGGCACACAGATTTCAGAGAGCACTCTCCAGTCTTTGTTTTGGCATTCAGGAAAAGTGCTATAATGGGACTGTGCATGTTGTCAGAACATCTAATTGTTAGTCTAATTGCAAGCATAAATGTAGCAGCCATTGAAACAGCAGGAGACCAGAGGTCTAAAAATAAAGACCTACGGGTAGAGTTAAGCAGCAGGAGGACGGCGATGAAGCTGGACACGAACACAGGCCTAGCAGACAGGAGACTAGCTAAGGGGAGAGAGAGAGAGATGGAAGGGGAGTTGTGTAAACAGCAGACAGAAGACTAGCCCAGGAAAGAGAAAGAGACAGGGAGTTCAGTGGAAACAGAACTTAAAGACAGGAAACTGGCATAGGACAGAGAGAGTCAGAAAGATGGAGGGAGAGAGAGATGGAGGGAGAGAGAGCTATGAAACGAGGAGACTACCAGACAAGACATGAGAATGTGCAACTATAGGTGAAGTTATGTCTATGTTCTCGAATGAACCAAGCCAACACATATGCAGCCATTGGGCTCCTTTGACCAGGCTCTGTTGTGTCAACATGTAGGACTGATGAAGGCATACACCTTCACTACATGATAGGGTTAGTGTGTGTGGGGACACAGGATGGGTTAGTGTGTGTGGGGACACAGGATGGGTTAGTGTGTGAGGGGACACAGGATGGGTTAGTGTGTGTGGGGACACAGGATGGGTTAGTGTGTGTGGGGACACAGGGCGGGTTAGTGTGTGAGGGGACACAGGGTGGGTTAGTGTGTGAGGGGACACAGGGCAGGTTAGTGTGTGTGGGGACACAGGGCGGGTTAGTGTGTGAGGGGACACAGGGTGGGTTAGTGTGTGAGGGGACACAGGACAGGTTAGTGTGTCTGGGCACACAGGGCGGGTTAGTGTGTGAGGGGACACAGGACAAGTGAGTGTGTGAGGGGACACAGGGTGCGTTAGTGTGTGAGGGGACACAGGGCGGGTTAGTGTGTGAGGGGACACAGGACAAGTGAGTGTGTGAGGGGACACAGGACAGGTTAGTGTGTGAGGGGACACAGGACAGGTGTGGGGAGGACAGGTAGTGTGTGAGGGGACACAGGACAGGTTAGTGTGTGAGGGGACACAGGACAGGTTAGTGTGTGAGGGGACACAGGGTGCGTTAGTGTGTGAGGGGACACAGGGCAGGTTAGTGTGTGAGGGGACACAGGACGAGTGAGTGTGTGAGAGGACACAGGACAGGTTAGTGTGTGAGGGGACAAAGGATGGGTTAGTGTGTGTGGGGACACAGGATGGGTTAGTGTGTGAGGGGACACAGGGTGGGTTAGTGTGTGAGGGGACACAGGACAAGTGAGTGTGTGAGAGGACACAGGACAGGTTAGTGTGTGAGGGGACACAGGACAGGTTAGTGTGTGAGGGGACACAGGACAGGTTAGTGTGTGAGGGGACACAGGACAAGTGAGTGTGTGAGGGGACACAGGACAGGTTAGTGTGTGAGGGGACACAGGACAGGTTAGTGTGTGAGGGGACGCAGGGCAGGTTAGTGTGTGATAGGACTTGGGGCATGTTGGTGTGTGAAGGAACTTTTCTAAAACCCTCAATCCTATGCCGTAAGCCCTAACCTCTCAGAGACAGGGCAGGGTCAGTATGTAAGGGAACCGTAAGGAAACTTTCCTAATTGAGTGTTTCCTGGATGAATATTTTTTTTCAGTAAAGCCATGTAGCCAAGCAGCCATGTGGCCATGTAGCCATGTAGCCATGTAGCCATGTAGCCATGTGGCCATGTAGCCATGTAGCCATGTGGCCATGTAGCCATGTAGCCATGTAGCCATGTGTGCTGTGTAGCCATGTAGTCATGTGGCCATGTAGCCATGTAGCCATGTGGCCATGTAGCCATGTAGCCATGTGGCCATGTAGCCATGTAGCCATGTAACCATGTGGCCATGTAGCCATGTAGCCATGTAGCCATGTAGCCATGTGTGCTGTGTAGCCATGTAGCCATGTGGCCATGTAGCCATGTAGCCATGTGGCCATGTAGCCATGTAGCCATGTGTGCTGTGTAGCCATGTAGCCATGTGGCCATGTAGCCATGTAGCCATGTGTGCTGTGTAGCCATGTGTGCTGTGTAGCCATGTAGCCATGTGTGCTGTGTAGCCATGTAGCCATGTGGCCATGTAGCCATGTAGCCATGTAGCCATGTAGCCATGTAGTCATGTAGCCATGTGTGCTGTGTAGCCATGTAGCCATGTGGCCATGTAGCCATGTAGCCATGTGTGCTGTGTAGCCATGTGTGCTGTGTAGCCATGTAGCCATGTGTGCTGTGTAGCCATGTAGCCATGTGGCCATGTAGCCATGTAGCCATGTGGCCATGTAGCCATGTAGCCATGTGGCCATGTAGCCATGTAGCCATGTGTGCTGTGTAGCCATGTAGCCATGTGGCCATGTAGCCATGTAGCCATGTGTGCTGTGTACCCATGTGTGCTGTGTAGCCATGTAGCCATGTGTGCTGTGTAGCCATGTAGCCATGTGGCCATGTAGCCATGTAGCCATGTGTGCTGTGTAGCCGTAGTCATGTGTGCTGTGTAGCCATGTAGCCATGTAGCCATGTAGCCATGTGTGCTGTGTAGCCGTAGTCATGTGTGCTGTGTAGCCATGTAGCCATGTAGCCATGTGTGCTGTGTAGCCATGTGGCCATGTAGTCATGTGTGCTGTGTAGCCATGTGGCCATGTAGCCATGTAGCCATGTAGCCATGTGTGCTGTGTAGCCATGTAGCCATGTGTGCTGTGTAGCCATGTAGCCATGTGTGCTGTGTGTCCTGGCCACTGGGAGATGCCTGTAGGGTGACGCAGATGCAGGAGTCTCGGATCTCAAAGCTTTGGCCTTTATTCTGCCCAGCTTTCTATGAGTAAGTGTTTGCTAATATATATTTAGCTTTCTATGAGTAAGTGTTTGCTAATATATATTTAGCTTTCTATGAGTAAGTGTTTGCTAATATATATTTAGCTTTCTATGAGTAAGTGTTTGCTAATATATATTTAGCTTTCTATGAGTAGGTATCTGCTAAACAGCCAGACTTTTAATGAAGCCCTGAGCCTCCCTCTTCTGAAGGAATCCAAACAGACTCTTTTACCTCTGTCTTCATCCAATGAATCTGGCTGCAGTTTTCTTTCATCAAGGAGATTTGTGCCAGGATTTGGAGCTCTTCCTGTAAGAGGCAAAATAAGATCTTTTATTATTCTTCTCATTAACAGAACAAGCATGTCCAATTACAAACACTTTTCATGTTACATTTGAATTTCTATTCATTGGATTACAGAGAATTATAGATTTTAGGGAGATTTCACAGAGACAAAACAATGCAGCGTTTCCTTAAGCCCCTTGTTGAAGCAGCCTATTGTCTTATCTAAGTCTGCAAAATTGCAAACACATGGCTACATCACCTTTTCAAAGATCGCTTGGTGTGTGTATGTGTGTGTGTGAGTGTGAGTGTGTGTTTGCAGTGGGTTGCTGCCTCTCTGTACACACCTGTCGGAGTCACATCTTCCTAAATCACACCGCTCTGAACATATGTGTTTAAATCACACCTGTAAGAGCCACACCTGTCACCAGAATCAAGGAAAATGATGTAAGTGAATCACAACAGTAACCTCTGCACCAGGGAGCCAAATGATGACAGGGGTGGCGGGCGGGCGGGTTGGGTGTTGTGTTTTTTAATATGATGTATTATTTGACAGCAGTGGAATATGTGCACCTGGACCGAGTCTTATGTCCTGTTGTAAGTTTTCATATTTATTATGAAATAGTTTTTTGAAAATTAAATTTATCCCCATGTGATTTTTTTTAATTCCTCAGTGACACTTTAAGTGCCTTGTCCTTGAAGCACATTCTTATATTCGTTGCATTGAAACACGCAAACACACACACACACACACACACACACACACCAAAGCCTTTCATCAAAATACAAACATGGATATTTAAACTGTAAGTTTAGTGATTTGTGTGTTTTAATTGCCCTTGAACATCAAAAGGAACTAATGACCTCCCTTGGTAGTGTTTCTCCCACTCAGAGGCCACTCATAGCCATAATTATGTAGTCATTGTTCAGCAGCTAATGCTGGGGTTGTGAGTGTGTGTGTGTGTGTGTGTGTGTGTGTGTGTCACTTGTCACTGATTGAGGGGACGTGCATTACTTTGGGACGTATGCGTTTTATAAGAACGCTTTGACTGATTGGAGAGTCTGCTTCAGATGAGAGCATATCTATCTGCCCTAATGAGGCCTCCTGTACACACACACACACACACACACAGTGACACAAACAGACACACCCACACACACACACACACATAGATGCAGACAGACAGACAGACACACACACACACACAGAGTGGCACAGACAGACACACACAGATGCAGACAGACGGACACACACACACACACACACACAGACACACCGACACACTCACACACACACACACACACATGCACTCACACATACACACATACACACACACACACACACACGCACACGCACACACACACAGAGACACCAGCACATCTTTGGACTTCAAGTCCTGCATTTCACAGCCATATTGCCACAGTGATTGGTGAGCTGCTTGACGGATTGATTGGACTGGACTTACTGTTAATTAATTGGGCTTGGTGCCATATTTCAGCAGTTAAGGTAATGTGGGAAGTTTGTAATTAATTTAGTATAATAACTAATTATAATGTGTATTATAATTAAGTCTTATAATTTCTATGACTTCTTGCTTCGTAAGAAATTCCAATTTTGGCGATGTTTGAAATGGATTGTAGAATAGAATTAACCTTAGCAGTACACTAATATACCTCAGCAGTACACTAGCATACCTCAGCAGTACGCTAATATACCTCAGCAGTACGCTAATATACCTCAGCAGTACACTAATATACCTCAGCAGTACGCTAATATACCTCAGCAGTACGCTAATATACCTCAGCAGTGCACTAATATACCTCAGCAGTACACTAATATACCTCAGCAGTACGCTAATATACCTCAGCAGTGCACTAATACACCTGGGAGATCTTTCATATGAAGAGCAATACGTGAACTATCTGGACATGGACAATTTAGTTGTTCTGGGTAGGGAAATGGGTAAATTCTTAGTTAATGGTCTGTCAATGATTCCATATACACATTCTCTCTTACGCACACACACATACACACACTATCAGAGTGCTTGTGTTATCTGCTTGATAACACAAACCATTCCTACAAACAAATACAATACACACAATACACACACACTCACACACCTTCTTGAAATAAGCAACTTGTCAGACTGAGTTTAGACGATGAGCATTTCTGTATGTGCATTTCTGTACCATTTATGTATGACTTGTACGTAGAACTAGAGGCAAACCTTTACAAAAGAATTGTTAATGGATGAAGATTCATTTTCTTTGAATGACACATGGCACAAGATGTGGCGGTCATGTTACATACCGATAGGTGATACATCTATGGTTCTTCATATAGGATGTTATTAAGGATGCAAGAGCATCCAGTGGGCAGACTTGTGCCAGTGTGATTTACACCTTTTCTTAAGGGAACAGAAATGGCCCCTCAGATCCTCAATCCCCCACAGGAGACAAATATTCAGACCCAGTGCAGGGTTATTCAGACTCAGTGCCTGGGTTATTCAATTAAATTCAATTATATAATATACAGCACCAATTTCCAATACAATTTTCTCATGACGCTTTACACTTAACTAGTAGCACCCAAAGCAACAGGGGCAAAACAGGGGAAAAACTCCCATGTGGAAGAAACTAATGGGCTGATCTACAGCTCAAGGGACCGACCCAACTGCCAGGGGTCATGCAGGAAAAGTACACTTAGTAGTTACTTGGGTTAAATGAGAGTGAAAGGCCACTGAGTCTGTTTTGGTGGTGAGATAAAATCATATCCCATCATCCCATCATCATAACCCATCATCATAACTTCAATTTTATCACAGTTTAAACATAAGAAATTGTTAGTCATCCAGACTTTAATGTCCCTGAGGCATCCTGTTTAGTTATTGGCGTACAGTCATTCAGCTTCATGGAAAACTATAGCTGGGTGTCATCTGTGTCATCAGTGGAAATGGAGTTTTCCCTTTTCCTGTTGCTCTTGGGGGCTCCTTGCTGTAAAGCGCCATGAGACAATACTATTGTAAAAGGCTCTGCATAAATAAAATTGAGTTTAATTGAATTTAATGGAAAGTAATGCCTCCTTATAAGTAATGTTTCCTTATAACAGATCCCAAAGGTAGCACGTAGAGGGAGAATGACAGGGACCCTAGCACTGATCCTTGGGGTACACCATATTTTACCTTGGTGCGGCTCTAGCACTGAGCCTTGGGGTACACCATACTTTACCTTGGTGTGGCATGATGATTCATCATGGGCATGTGCAAACTGGTAATGAACATACAGGTACAATCTCAACCAGGCTAATGCAGAATATTTGATGTCAATCATGTGTTGCAGCCTGTGTAGTAGGATCCCATGGTCAGTAGTGTCAAAAGCAGCACTGAGATCCAATTGGATTAATATCGATGTCCATTATCAGAGGAGATAAGGAGGTCATTAAAGACTTCGACTGGGTTGATTCTGTACTATTAGCTCTGCAGCCTGACTGGAAGGTTTCCTGGATATTATTTTCATTTAAGAAGCTACAGATTTGTTTAACCATAGGAGCTATGGAACATGTGTAGCGATTAGATCCAGCAAGCATGTTGAGGCTTTAGTTGAGGAGATCTGAGAAGTCATTTCTAATGTATTGGTGGACTCTCGGAGGAGATTTTTGTGGTATATGCGGGCAGAGGAAGTGAATGGCAGTCTAGGCCAGTCAGACCCAGTGCTGGTTATTCAGACCCAATGCCTGGTTTATTCAGAGCCAGTGCTGGGCCATTCAGACTCAGTGGCTGGGGTATTCAGAGCCAGTGGCTGGGTTATTCAGAGCCAGCAGCTGGGTTATTCAGACATCCCTTTCCGCAGAGATTTCACAAGAGGAGAGGAAAGGAGAAGATAAGAAAGGATAGCAGGAGGAAGAAAAGGAGAAGAGAGGATAGAAAAGGAGAGGCCATTCATTATTAAAATCCAGGGGGCAGGGGAGGCTCCCAAGACAACTCACTCTCTTGCCGTGCTTTTTGTCATCAGTGAAAATGCACTTGGCTCCACAGAGAGGAAATGGCCCCTATCATAATTACATCTCCCAAACAACACAGCACGTCAGCGTGCCAGTCTGTCTGAAAGATAGAACTTGAAGGTGTGTGTGTGTGTGTGTGTGTGGTGTAGATGTGTTTATGGCGTGTGTGTAGACACACGTGTGTGACAGGGAATATATCTTCACTGAGGGCTGAGGAGCTCCAGTAAAGAAAGTGTGTGTGGAGGAAAGTTAGGTCCAGATTAGTGTGTGACACAGTTGCCTATGAATCCTGTCCACAGACTCAAGTCATATAATGGCACCACACACAAACACACACACACACACACACACACACAGTCAACTCATATAATGGCACCTCTTTCCCAACACACACACACACACACACACACACATTGCATGTCTCCTTCCTTCTCCTTCTAGGACTATGACACACATATGAACACAGACAGGCAGACACAGACTATGTGTGTGTGTGTGAGACAGACAGACACACACACACACACACACACACACACACACACACACACACACACACACACACACACATGTTCACTATATGTGGCATTGTGAGAGAGGGTTAAAATAATTAGACCCTTTTGAATATGTTTATTAAAGATGACAGGCCCAGCATTGCACTCCATGCATGGCACTAATTAACCATGACACCAGTGGGAGAACACACACACACACACACACACACACACACACACACACACACACACACACACACACACACACACACAAAGGTATGGGAGGTCACACACCAGCCAGATGCCACAATGTGATATGAAGGTTACCCTGGGTTAGAGTGCTTTTACCTTTCATTCTAAGAGACAGATCTCTTGAGTGTATGCAGACACACAGAGACCCCCCCCTCCTTCTTTTCGCTCTCGCTCCCTCTCTCACACACTCACACATGCACACACATTTGCTTGAGTGTATGCATAGACACACAGAGACACCCCCTCTTCTTTGCTCTCTCACACACACATTCACACATTATGCACATACAGCATGTATAAAGATTTGCACAGAGACACACACATGTTCTAACATACTCTCTCTCTCTCTCTCTCACACACACACACACACACACACACACACACACAATTAATATTACATCCAATAGAGATTAATCTGAAAGATTTTTTAAGCTTCAGTTGCAACCAAACAGTAAAACACCTCTTCAGCTTACGGCTCTTAAATCCCTCTGAAATCCCTGGGGATTTGAAGTGTGCGTGTGTGTGTGTGTGTTTGTTAGTAATTCTTTTTTTACACTAAATGTGGGATCTATCTAGTGTAAAGTGTATTATACTATTCAACAAGTGGGTTCTGTGTGTGTGTGTGTGTGTGTGTGTATGTGTGTGTGTGTGTGAGAGAGAGAGAGAGAGAGAGAGAATTTTAAGACTGAAGAGGTTAACTGCAATAACTAATGATCTGTAAGCATGTAGGAATGTGTGTGTGTGTGTGTGTTTGTGTGTGTGTGTGTGTGTTAATTATTAACCGTGCTGTGAGTGTAAGTGTAAGTCACTCTCCTTGTGTGTAGACATCCCCTCCACCCCAACACACATACCATCACACACACACACACACACACACTTATTATGACCGCCGCTAGCGAAGCTAGCGAAAGCGGTCATATTGGTGTTGCTGCACGTTTTTTCCCTTTTTTTTTTTTTTTTTTTTTTTTTTTCACCGATTTTCCGTCAACGATTCCCGGGACACTGAAACTCAGGGGGAGATGAATGTTTGTAGGCATGTAGCCCTAGAAGTTTGTGAGCGAATATGAGCTTTTGGCCCCCAAGGGCCCCCCCCCACTGTGCCAGTGTCCGTCAAAGAGGGGGAGACCGGCAAAAGTTTTCGCTGAATAACTCGATGAACCTTTCACCCAACAACACGAAATTTTTGTAATATGTCGGTGTTACAGAGACGTATCGACCCAGCCCATAAACACTCACTTGAAGCATAGCGCCACCTACTGATATGGGTAAATGCAAAAATTGGGATTTTGAGTTGGCAATATCTTGGACCGAGAAGCTGGGAACTGCGCAAAATATGTCATGCACAATCACCCTAAAGACTTCTAAAACCACAGCACAAGCCATGAAATTTGGACCATAGGGGGCGCTGTAATTGCAGAAAATGTCATTTTGCCTATTATCTAGAGAATGCTAATGTTTACAGCAATTTTCTTTTAATTGTGAAAACTACTGACCCTCACGCATTGAAAACACTGGTCGATGCCCACTTCCAACGAAAACGGTTTACGTGAAATTTTAACATTGCCAAAATGAATCTGAACGAACTCGTCATAGGCCGTTAATGTGAATCTCACCAAATTTGGTATACGTCATCTACAGACAATGCTGACAAAAATTTATCAAAGGATTTATCTTGAGATAAATTGTTTCGAAGTTACACGTCAATGAACATTTAACACGTAGCTTAAAATTCTTTAAAAGTACATATCTTGGCTTTTAATTGCTCAAATTTGGTCAAACTTGGCATGCCATCTCTAAACAGCTGTTTTGTCATGTGTACAAAATTTTGTGACATTTCGTCATAGGGGGCGCTGTTTATCGCCGAAGCTAGGTGTAAAAAAACAGTTTTTGTTAAATAACTCGTTAACATTTTTGCCCATGATAACGATTTTGTGTTAGTATGTTGGTGTTACAGAGACGTATCGACCCAGCCCATAAACGCTCACGTGAAGCATAGCGCCACCTAGTGATAAGGGTAAATGCAAAAATTGGGATTTTGAGTTGCCAATATCTTGGACCGAGAAGGTGGGAACTGCACGAAATATGTCATGCACGATCACCACAAAGACCTCTGAAACCACAGCACATGCCATAAAATTTGGTCCATAGGGGGCGCTGTAATTGTAGAAAATGTCATTTTGCCTATTATCTAGAGAATGCTAATGTTTACAACATTTTTTTTTTTATCGTGAAATCTATTGAACCTCACGCATGGAAAACACTGGTCGACGCCCACTTCCAACGAAAACAATTTACATGAAATTTGAACATTGCGAAAACGAATCTGAACGAACTCGTCATAGGCCGTTAATGTGAATCTCACCAAATTTGGTATACGTCATCTACAGACAATGCTGACACAAAGTTATCAAAGGATTTATCTTGAGATAAATTGTTTCGAAGTTACACGTCAATGAACATTTAACACGTAGCTTAAAATTCTTTAAAAGTACATATCTTGGCTATTAATTGCTCAAATTTGGTCAAACTTGGCATGCCATCTCTAAACAGCTTTTTTGTCATATGTACTAAATTTTGTGACATTTCGTCGTAGGGGGCGCTGTTTATCGCCGAAGCTAGGTGTCAAAAAACAGTTTTTGTTAAATAACTCGTTAACATTTTTGCCCAAGATAACGATTTTGTGTTAGTATGTTGGTGTTACAGAGACGTATCAACCCAGCCCATAAACGCTCACGTGAAGCATAGCGCCACCTAGTGATAAGGGTAAATGCAAAAATTGGGATTTTGAGTTGCCAATATCTTGGACCGAGAAGGTGGGAACTGCACGAAATATGTCATGTACGATCACCACAAAGACCTCTGAAACCACAGCACATGCCATAAAATTTGGTCCATAGGGGGCGCTGTAATTGTAGAAAATGTCATTTTGCCTATTATCTAGAGAATGCTAATGTTTACAACATTTTTTTTTTTATCGTGAAATCTATTGAACCTCTTTTGTCCATTTATCCTCTTTTGTAAGTCGCTTTGGATAAAAGCGTCTGCTAAATGCCTAAATGTAAATGTAAATGTAAACCTCACGCATGGAAAACACTGGTCGACGCCCACTTCCAACGAAAACAATTTACATGAAATTTGAACATTGCGAAAATGAATCTGAACGAACCCGTCATAGGCCGTTAATGAGAATCTCACCAAATTTGGTATACGTCATCTGCAGACAATGCTGACAAAAAGTTATCAAAGGATTTAATGAACATTGAACACGTAGCTAAAAATTTTTCAAAAGTACATATCTTGGCTTTTAATTGCTCAAATTTGGTCAAAGTTGACATGCCATCTCTAAACAGCTTTCTTGTCATGTGTACTAAATTTTGTGACATTTCGTCATAGGGGGCGCTGTTTATTGCCATATATAGGTGTCAAAAGACCTATATATATATATATTTTTTTTTTTATATAATACTCCATACAAGACAATCTTATGACTACCATCTCTACACAAACACCAAGTGGCAAGAGTTCAAATTAACACATGTAGGCTACATACATACTATGACAACACCTACCCTTTCATAAATCACTCCTACACACTACAAAATCACACACAATCTCATTCATTCAAAAAACACATCCATACCCACTTCCAAGACATAATTTCCAATCTAATTCCCACCTCACAACACTGTTCTACCACACACTTGTCATGCCAACAGTTCTCACATTTCAATACATTGCGGCGGTCATACCATGCATCGCTATGCGGTACATCTAGTAGATTATTAATTATTGCAGTTAACCTCTTTCACCTATTGTTTTCACAAAAAAATAATGTGTGTGCATGCGCATGTGTGTGTGTGTGGGTGTGTGTGTGCATGCGCATGTGTGTGTGTGTGCATGAGCATGTGTGTGTGTGTGATGAGATTTGCCTGTGGAGAGAAAACACAGTTTGCCTGATAACAGATGGCAGCTCTGATCTGTCATCTCCACCACTCTCTCTCTCTCTTTCTTTCTTGCTCTCTCCATCTCTATCAGTCTTTGTTCTTCCTCTCCATCAGTCTGCACGTGAGTGTGTGTGTGTGTGTGTGTGTGTGTGTGTATGTGCATATTGTAGTGCATGTGTGTATGGTGGGTGTGAGTGAGTATGGATGTCAATGGCTGAGTGATTGTGTGTGTGTGTGTGGATGTGTATGCATTCTTGGGTTTACATAGACAGTATAGGCTACAGTGTATATTTCACTAGTGACTCAAGGGCCTCTGGTTGGCACATGCCAAGACATACTGTGCTGGGAGGTTTGTTGAGTATCACCATGTTTTCCCTGTTAGAAAGACCTTTGACCTTTGACCTTTTGAACTTTAGAAAAGAATATCTGTCTCAGGTTCTCATTTTCTTCACCGTGCAAAAGCAAATGCCTCTCTGAGAGAGTGTGTGTGAGTATGTGTATGTGTGAGTGTGTGAGTATCTGTGAGTATGTATGTGTGAGTGTGTGTGTGCGTGTGAGTATGTGTATGTGTGAGTATCTGTGAGTATGTATGTGTGAGTGTGTGTTGTGCGTGTGAGTGTGTGTGAGTGAGTGAGCACATATCCTTTGGTCTTGGGTGGCCATGGTCCTTGGTCTCACTATCTCTTGGTCTCTGACAGAGATGAGATACTCAGACAATTCAGATTCTCTGTGAGATACTCAGCCAGTTCATTCTACTTTGGTTAATAGATGGCTTTGTCCAGTGTTCCAGATAGTCACCTTTTGTTTGACTCATCATTCTGTTCACACTAATTGGACTGAGTGTGTGTTAAACACTGGGCTTTGCCGTGTGTTTTCAATGTGTCATTTGCTCATCAGACAGTTCCTACTTGCTTCAAGCAGTCCATTATTGTTCCTGTGATGAAAAACAGAAGTCCATCATGTCTGAATGACCAAAACCCAGTGGCCCTGACGTCTACAGTGATGAAGCGTTTTGAGATTCTTGTGAAAAACATTATCTGCTCTTCCCTCCCAAGCTCCTTTGACCCCCTCCAATTTGCCTGCAGAGCCAACAGGTCCAGAGAGGATGTCATCTCAAACCTCCTACACACCACCCTAACTCACCTGGAGGAGGGGAAGGGGAATTATGTGAGAATTCTGTTCTGTCACTGACTTTAGTTCAGCATTCAACATGATAGTACCCCTCACCCTAGTCACAAGGATGAAGGCGCTGGGACTGAACACCACTGTGTCACTGGATGTCTGACTTTCTCACCAACCGTTCACAAGTGGTCAGAGTGGGTGGTCTGACATCTGACACATTAACCATCAGCACTGGTGCCCCCCAAGGTTGTGTTTTGAGCCCCTGTACAACATCTACACACATGACTGCAAAGCCAACAGTAGTCACACCTCCATCATCAAGTTTGCAGATGACACAGTGGTCATGGGCCTGATTAGCAACAACAATGAACAGGCCCACTTGGATCAGGTTGGTGGTGTCACAGTGGCGTCAGTCTAACAGATTCACACTGAATGTCAGTAAAACCAAGGAAATGGTATAGTTGGCTATAGGGGGCAGCAGGGTTACAGCCCCTAAAGAACAGTCACAAGTTTGAAATACCTTGGCGTCCACATGACTGAAGACTTAACATCGACTGTTAACACCCAACATGTTCTGAAGAAGTTCAGACAACGACTTGTCTTCCTTCATCAGCTAAGGAAAGGTTTCTCCATCCATCCTGAAGGCCTTCGACATTTCAGCTGTTGAAAGTGTTCTAACAGGAAGCATCACCACCTGGTATGGGAACTCCACAGTCAGAGATTGTAGTACTCTGCAGAGACTAGTATGTTCAGCTCAATGCACTATCAGGCCTCAACTCCCTGCTCTGCAAGACATCTATTCCAGAAGAGTAGCTCTAAGGGCCCAAATGATTCTGTGGGACTCTTCTCATCCTAATGACTGTCCAAACCACTGAGATCAAAAAGACGCCTATGTAGTCACAAGGCCAGAACTGAGAGACTCAGGAGAAGTTTTTATCCTCAGGCTGAACACACACAGATACATACACACACACACACACACACACACAGAGAGAGACACACACATACTCACAGGCACCTGACATTCATAGCTGTGTTTATGTGTGTGTGTATGTCGTTGGTCCACCATTCCATTCCATTCCAAGTCCATGTGTCTGATCCCAGTGGCAATATTAATCCAATAGGTTTTTAAAGGACAATTATATTTCAATTATGATTCTGAGAGAAAGTCAGATCACTGGTGCTATGCTAATTAAGACAAGGCTATTATGCACGGTGGGGGTGGGTATGTGGATGGGGACACCAGGGATGCACCCCTCACACACACATAGACACACACACACACGCACACACACACACACACACACACACACACACACACACACACACACACCCTATGCATGAAACCTGGGGTGACTTAGCTCTGTTCCTGGGGTAATTAACAGCTGATGTGGCCTTTCAGATGTGCTTCTATTTGCTCTTCCTCTGCTTCACACACACACACACACACACACACAGAGAGAGACGCACAGAGACACACAGACACACACACACAGACACACAGACACACAGAGACACACACACACACACAGACACACACAGACATACAGAGACACACAGACACACACACAGAGACACACAGACACAGACACACACACACACATTCACACACACACACACACACACACACACACACAGACACAGAAAGACACACAGACACACACACACAGACACTTACAAACACAGACACACACACACACACTCACAAACACAGACACACACACACACAGACACACATCTATACTATCGGCCCATAGAAACATTGGCCCCACAGGAAAGGAATTAAAATTCATATATTAAAGATTCATCCAAAGGTAGGGCTCAAAATATAGAATATATTCAATCAAGGATCTTTTGATAGAGAAATAAAAATGCACCAGATACTTCATTGGCCCTCCTTTTGCATGAATGGATGGAAGTCTGTCTTTTATCAGTTGGAAGTGATATTACAGTGTTCTGAGAGACTGAATTTGGGGTTTTATTTAGCTGTAAGCCAATCATCAAAATGACCGCTTGACATATTTCACAGTATGTGTAATTAGTACTGTTTGTATTATATGCAACTTTTACCATGACTTATTGATATGAATGAACTTTTCAACATTATTTCAGTTTGACGTTTTGACTGGTATTCGTTTTGGTTTGTTTGTTTGTTTCCTAGGCAACTATTCACTGTCAGACCCCTGGACAACACACACACACACACACAGACGCCAGACCACTTACCATGACTTTGATGCACACACACACACACACACACACGACTGTGTCTCTCTGCTGTGGGATGATTAACAGTGAGACTAGAAACTTGAAAAAAAAACCTACAATGTGAGTTTGCTCTCCGTGTTATTTTCTTCAAATCCCTGTTTTTAGAGACACATTTAATTATGACCCTTTTTGTAATTCTGAAAGCCCAACCTTCATGCAGATCAAAGTGCTCTATGTAACATAAATATTTCTGACGCAGGTCCAGTGACTTCGCTGTGTTCTCTTAGCACTTCACGCATGAACAGACTCTTAACTTGACTCCAGCCTAAACCTCCCTGACAGAAGACTGAAATTAATCAAATCCCCTGAGACAGCCTCAGATCCCTGGCAAAGTTGGGTGGCGGCTTTGTTTTACTTGTGTTTTGATAGAAATGTCAGAAGTATTATTATGGAAGGCATGACTAAACCAAGGCTGTGGCAGTGACAGAGGAACTTTGGGAATGTAAAGAGAGAGAGGAGGAGGAGGAGAGAGAAACAATTACAGAGAGAGAGAGAGAGAGAGAGAGAGAGAGATGGGAAAAGAGAAAAGTAGAGGGGTGAGGGGGCGTTAGATCTCCTTGAAGGAAAAAAAAAAAAGATGAAGTGATTTCTCTTTCCATCACTACTCTCTCTCTGCTTCATTTATCTGCCTTCTTTGTGCCATTTCTTTCTGGTGCCATTCATCCATATTTATGACGCATCAGATTCCAGAGAAGAGAAAGAGAAGAGAAGAGAAGAACTGCTCTCACTCGGCTCTCTCTTCTCTAATTCACTTGCTGCATCTCCACTCTCGGCACCCAAGCTAAATGGCCTGTTTAGTCTTTCTACAGCTGACCCCAGAACAGCTCGAATTGATGAATTGTTTGTTTGGTGCAGAAAAAAACTGATTTGCGTTGTGCTAAAATTAGGCAGATCAGATTTTTTTTTCCTTAGGGAATCTAAGTAGAGATTAGAAGCAGAGAGGGAGTGTTGGGTTAAATCAGATGTGTGTGAGTATGGCAGCGTGTTGGGTTAAATCAGATGTGTGTGAGTATGGCAGAGTGGTGGGTTAAATCAGATGTGTGTGAGTATGGCAGAGTGTTGGGTTAAATCAGATGTGTGTGAGTATGGCAGAGTGTTGGGTTAAATCAGACGTGTGTGAGTATGGCAGAGTGTTGGGTTAAATCAGATGTGTGTGAGTATGGCAGAGTGTTGGGTTAAATCAGATGTGTGTGAGTATGGCAGAGTGTTGGGTTAATGTATGGCAGGACTTAAGCCAATGGCTTCTGGCTCCCCACTGTTCAACTGTGCTCTTTTATTATTATTATAGAGCTAAGACAGTAATCACCATGTTGCCTGGCATCCATGGCATCCCTATGGGGCATATAGACAATCTCCATGTTGGCTAGCATCCGTAGTGTCCCTATGGGGCATATAGACAATCTCCATGTTGGCTAGCATCCGTAGTGTCCCTATGGGGCATACAGACAATCTTCGTGTTGGCTAGCATCCGTAGTGTCCCTATGGGGCATACAGACAATCTTCATGTTGGCTAGCACCCATGGCGTATAGACAATCAGAATCTGAATCAGTTTTATTGACCAAATATAGTTACATATACAAGGAATTTGACTTTGGTATGTGTTAACTCTATGTACATACATCATATAGACATAGTATACATTTAGTGGGCAAAAGTACCATAGACACAAAAATAAAGAGCAAAAAAGACAACAATATACATACAGGCACATATCAACATAATCTATACAATATACAGAGGGTGTAATCTCCAAATAATACAATATACAGAAGGCAAAAGTGCAAAAGTAGTTGAGCAAAGTGATGTGCAAGATGCATGTCTGTAATCTCCATGTTGGCTAGCACCTGTGTCGTCCTTATGGGGCGTACAGACAATCTCCATGTTGGCTAGCACCTGTGTCGTCCTTATGGGGCGTACAGGCAATCTCCATGTTGGCTAGCACCTGTGTCGTCCTTATGGGGCGTACAGGCAATCACCATGTTGGCTAGCACCTGTGTCGTCCTTATGGGGCATACAGGCAATCTCCATGTTGGCTAGCACCTGTGTCGTCCTTATGGGGCGTATAGACAATCTCCATGTTGGCTAGCACCTGTGTCGTCCTTATGGGGCGTATAGACAATCTCCATGTTGGCTAGCACCTGTGTCGTCCTTATGGGGCGTATAGACAATCTCCATGTTGGCTAGCACCTGTTTCTGCAGAGTGCAATATGTTCCATATGTGGCTATAAGCATGTTTGCCTCTATGCTGCGTAGTTAGAGAAAGCAGACCAGTTCAGTGTGTGCTCAGACTCCCTGAAATGCAGTGCGAGGCCCAGGGTTGCATTTCTGGAAATGACTGCCCAGTTCAGTGTGTGCAGAGACTCTGCAATACGGTGTGAGGGCCAGGGGTCTGAGGGTCCTATCAGGGTTGAGGAGTCTTCAGCTGGTGAAATTGAGTTTTTCTCACAATGCATTTATTTTTCATTATTTCTGTTTATTTTTCCCAGTGGTTCTCAAATGCTACTTGAAGTGAAGGCTTTTTAAAGCCAGAATCAGACAGGGGTAAACATGGTGTGTGTGGGGACACAGCCAAGGCAGGTAGTTTATTTATTTATTTATTTTTCATCTCTCTTGAGCAGCCACTGTTTCTTACTTGTTCAGGAAGGCAAGACGTTTGCCCATCATAGTAACTCAGTACAATCCTAATACTGACAGGAGAGGCTGAAGCAGAGGAGAGAAGGAAATCTTGTGAAGGCCGTGTGCATGTGTGTGCGTGTGTGTGTGTGTGTGTGTGTGTGTGCATGTGTGTGTGTGAGGAGTGAGAAAGTTGAAATATCCACACTTCATCCCAGTATGCAGGTTCTGAGGGCAGCTTTCATCTCTAGATTTTGAGATCACTCTCACTCTCTTTGTGTGCATGCATATGTGAATGTGTGTGTGTGTGTGTGTGTGTTTGATGTGTGTGAGTGTGTGTGTGTGTGTCTGTGCCCAGTAATCAGATGATAGACCTTCTGTCAGCTCCAGGCAGCTGCCTCTCCTCTTCACCTCTATGTTTCTCTTCTTGGTCTCCTTTGATTTGCCCTCCTCTTCTCTTTCCCCCCTCATCCTCTGCATTTTCTCTCCTTCTCCCCCCCGCATTCTCTCTCCTTCTCCTCTCCCCTCTCCTCCTCTGCACTCTCTCTCCTTCTCTTCTCCCCTCTCCTCCTATACGTTCCTCTCCCCTCCCAAAAATGAATACATAATTGCAATCCATTGGTTCTTCTGTTTATTTTGATGTGTGGTTTTCCTTATTTGAGTGAAGGGATGATATTGATATAATTTAATAATTTAATTCTCTACACTGTGTTACACTATTGCACTTTCAACTTAAAACAGCGCAGATTCTATGTTAGCAATATGCACTCCTTGTTGGTTCATTGTGTTGTAGCTTGAATGTTATCCTCTTTTGTAAGTCGCTTTGGATAAAAGCGTCTGCTAAATGCCTAAATGTAAATGTAAAATCATGATATTGGCCCCAGATGATTAGTGTGAGATAGACAGAGCTACATTCATATTATTTTTGATGAAAATTCAAAGCTGATTTTTCACACAAAGTGTTTAGCGCAGTGAAAAGCAACTAGCACCATTAATCAAGGCTAATTAACTAATTAATGAAGGACTCCTTATTCCAACTAGCACCATTAATGAAGGCTGAGCTGGTGTAGTTTCAGTAATGTAACAGAGAACATTCTGTATCAAACATAGGACTCCTTATTTCTCTAATAAAAGTGAAAAGTGATAAAAGTAGCATTATACAAACTAACTGAACATGTCAGAGGTTCATTTGACAAGTCAAGCTACATTTTTACCACAACGCTAATGTCATAGCCAGCTTTTATTTTCTTGTTTCCTTACCAAATTGCCAATATGAGCCAAGTTCACTGTTTTTAAATAGGCCTACCCTGTGTTAACGACAACAATTTGTCTGGTCATGTTAAAATGAGATTGCATTACGCCTAACGCACTATTCATGCATTGGCTTTGACAGACAGATCTATTCCATTTAAAGTAAAGACAAACGATTACAGAAAACACTCATGGCTCCCTCATAAAACACACTGGTTACACCTCTCAGCGCAGGTCATCATGAAAACACATGTTGGTTACACCTCTCAGCGCAGGTCATCACAAAAACACATGTTGGTTACACCTCTCAGCGCAGGTCATCACAAAAACACATGTTGGTTACACCTCTCAGCGCAGGTCATCATGAAAACACATGTTGGTTACACCTCTCAGTGCAGGTCATCATAACATGAAACAGAATGGAGGCCTACAAATGTACCCAATGTGTTTTGTTATTCGACGAACAGGTTATTTGATAAGCATGATGAGACTAGAGGACCTACACTAAGACTGCAGAGAAGAAAGGGCTATGAGACTAGAGGACCTACACTAAGACTGCAGAGAAGAAAGGGCTATGAGACTAGAGGACCTACACTAAGACTGCAGAGAAGAAAGGCTATGAGACTAGAGGACCTACACTAAGACTGCAGAGAAGAAAAGCTATGAGACTAGAGGACCTACACTAAGACTGCAGAGAAAAGGGCTATGAGACTAGAGGACCTACGCTAAGACTGCAGAGAAGAAAGGCTATGAGACTGACCTGCCAAAGGCAGTCCACTGTTTACCAGTAATCACCCAGTTGGCATATTCTTGTCAATTATTATGTCAGTACATTATGGATGCTTTTTAAAAGATATTTGCATGTATTCAGAGGCAGCAGTTTTATCACTGCCAGTTAGCCTTGGTGTGCAGAAATGATCTTTCTCCGAACTGTCTTCCTGGTTTCAAACTTTGCTAAGCTGGACTTCTCCAGCATAAAGGCAAAATCTCATCTTTCATGGTGATTTAGTCTATTATTGTACTATTATATTATTATGATTATTATTGTTATTATTATTATTATTATTATTGTTGTTGTTATTATTTCACAATAAAATGCTGTAGAATTGTGCCAGTATGGAACATGAAATAGGAATATGTGATATTCCAGGAATACCCCCATGTCTTATCAGCAAAAAATATATTTTCAGGAGATTGCCCTAACAGTTACTTATTGCAAATATGCTGTCCAGGGAAAGGTCAGTGCCTGCCATGTTTCTGTGAGGAGTTCACAAGCATTTCACCAACGTAGTAATGTTATATATAGATATGCTACCTGTCACACCTCTATCTTTCCTGTCTTTTAGCAATTTGGAAATTACACTTTTCCCCCCAGTGGGATACAGAAATGGGTATCTGATTATAGAATCTAGGCGTTTACCCATTTTGCAAAGAAATATCAATAGATTACTTATTAAATATATGTTATTTAATCCCATAGTTATATGTTTTTATGTTTTTATTATTATTGGTATCATTTAGTGTTTGTTACAAAATGTAGTTATTTTAGATGATGTAGTTATTTTAGATGATGTAGTTATTTTAGATGATGTAGTTATTTTAGATGATGTAGTTATTTTAGATGACAATGACATCAGATTTGTGGATAGACTTCTGGAACCACTAGGTGCCCTATAAAATGTGAACACACCCAATTACCCTTTGGAGCAGACGGGATAATAGGCACCCTGGGCTGGAGTCAAGGGCAGGAAAATGCTTATGCCTCCAGGAGTATATTTATATGCATGTGGATTAGAAATCTCCTAGCCAAGAAACACATGCCAGAGCATTAATGTGAATGTAACTAGTCAAATGGTTTGCACACTGGCATTCTGGGAATCAGCAACGTATAAGCCCTCTCGCATAATGATAAGGACCCACATACTGCCCTGGACTAGACATATCACAATGTGTTAGGATACCAGAAGCATTTTTAACTTCAAGTTGGGAACCTGATATAATATAGTTATGGTATGTCAAATTCAACTTACTTAGTTACTGAGAGCTTTGGACAATTTGACATTTTTGAGGAATTCAAAAAACAGGCAAAGTAATGTTGACTAATGGTCAGGTTTTGCCTGCAGTGCACAGTTCACTCTGTCTGACTAGGAACTTGCACATCACATCGCTGGACATATTGGGCTTCACACACTGTTTCACACAGTCTCAGTTTCCACGGATCCATTATCCTGTATGTGGGAGTAACACCAATAAATAATGTGCTGGTGATGCTCTCCCCCTGGTAATGATCTCAGCTATCGTATAGTTTGTATAGTATGTTATAATTTGTATAGTATGAATCGTGTGTATAGTACAAGTGAGGGATGATGAACGACACAGCGTGTGTATATCAATATAATTATACGGCTCCTCTGAATGCTGCCGGAGGTATTATTCACTTTGAATGGACCATCTCAACTTTCGGAGGTCTGTTATTTCTGTAGAATCACCGCTGTGAAAGTATAATGACCGCTGTCATGTCAACAGTTTTTTTTGCTTCAGATTCACGTCTGCATATCATTCCGTGAGCAAATGGAACTTTGCTGAGAGTGAAGATCAACTGCGTTCTAAAGAATGTTTCAAGTTCAACTATTTGTTTAAGTCATGAAATGGTAACAAATTTAAAAGAAGTGTGTGAAATGTTCTGTCGTCGCTCTGGCAAGTAGCGGTATAATAAGCAGATGCCGGTCATTATAGGGAAATATTTCCCCTCAGGCTGAATTAAGACCCTGTTGACCCAAGCCCTGTTAAGTCCTGTTGGGAAACATTTTCCAGTAATGACTGGCGGACGATACATTATCCCTTACTTAATGCATGGCAGAAGTGGTAATGAGGCCACGAAACAAAGTTGAGTAGCCTTTACACTTCGACGTGCATAATTATCTGGGGTTCATTATCCTGCTTATTCCACGTTGCTGCATCTGTGCTATATAGTTTTACTAGCAATTTACACGTTTTGATGGCTAACAGACTCGTTTGCAGAACTACTTCTTTCCACCACAAAACTTACTGCTGTGTTACTAGTTGTAAATAGATGGTTGCTATGATCAAAAGTGGGTTTTTAGTTTGATCTGCTGTTGTCAAGGATTCTATCCCATCTTTGCTTTTGTAGAATCACTGTTTCCCATACTCCTACATGCAGCCTACCAGTCTTAAAAACCCTCTTGGTCACAAGTTACAGTGTTGCTGTGCTGTGAATGGCGATCAAGCCACTAAATTGTTACACTGTGTGGTAACACTTTAGATAAGGGTACACATATTCACCAGTAACTAGTAACTTATTAACATGCAAAGTTGTAACATACTAGTGATTTGCTCGTCATTACAAGTCACTTATTGCTGTATTGGCCTGTTTTAAAAAGAGCACTGCAGTCACTGTGGATGACTGATAAATATGAGCCTCAAATCCCCACGTAGTCACACAGACCAGCTCTCTGATGGCTGTTTATGCCCAATGGGCCTCAAATCTGCCTCTATAGACCCCCCCCCCACGTAGCCAGACAGACCGGCTCTCCGATGGCTCTGTTTATGCCTGCCACCATGAAACATCCTGTCCAGGCTTTGATTTCCACCACCAGGGCACAGAGAGAGGTGTATCAGCTGCCAGTCGGACGCTTTTGATGAGGAGCACTCACACACTCCTGCTCTTAGGGTTACACACACACACACACACACACACACATACGCACACTTGTATATTAGTGCTTTGATGCTGCTGGAGGTAGAGCTGGGCCCTATTATACCAGACAGACCTGCATCTGGTTCTCTGAGGACTGGGACACAATTGGGACTGTAGTGCGTGGTGCTAGCAGAGAAACATGTTGCTAAGACCTGCTAGCGTAGCCACTCACATCTGCAAGGCAGCGACATACAGAAACCTGCTCCTGTAGCCACTCACATCTGCAAGGCAGCGACATACAGAAACCTGCTCCTGTGGTCCTCACATTTGCATGGCAAAGATACACAAACATGTTGCTAAGAGCTGCTAGCGTAGCCACTCACATCTGCAAGGCAGCGACATACAGAAACCTGCTCCTGTAGTCCCTCACATCTGCATGGCAAAGATACACAAACATGTTGCTAAGAGCTGCTAGCGTAGCCACTCACATCTGCTACAGTGACCCCTCCTACTGTGTTCATTTCTTGTCTTCTACTTTTCTGTTCCGGTCAAAAAAATGACCAGTACATGCTTGTTAAAATACCTGTATTATCGCTTCATACTGTGATAGACTTTAGAATCAACTAATGTTCTCTTAAATATTACACGTTTTAAATTTCAAACTGAGCCTATGTGGGGAAAGGATTCTATTGGGAGTAGATTCCTATGGTGGCACAGAGAGGGTGTGTTAATGTTTGTGTAAGTGAGCACAAACACATTGTATGTGTTTGGCTATTTATGCGGCAACATTGTTACCAGGGTAACATTTACATATCACATAACCATGGCGGACTGAGACCTTGGCCCACTTCTTTTAATGTTTGTAAACATACTTATGAAGTTATTACAAGTTCAATTTGAAGGGTGGTTGCATGTAGTAACCATTAATAGACTAGGGTTAGGGTGAAATAGACTATATACAGATGGAGATTGTCCTCCAGACCACAGGTAGGCAGCATTTTGCGAACAAGACTTTTGATTAGCCAACATGTGGCGCCACCAAATAGACTAGATTGCTAGTCTGTAACAAATATGAAATATGCACACAATCATTTAAGGATAATTTCAATAAGAAAAAGTGTTGTGATTGGATAGGTGTTAATTTGGGGATGTGTCAAGAGTCCATTCCCAAACTCTTGCTGGCTCGTATGTGCATTTGTGAATGGACTCTTGACTTCAGCGTAACATAAAGAAATCCCAAATGATTTCTGCGTGAAAATGACCATGTTGAAGGCGTGAGCCTAAATGAGAGAAGTTCTAAGGTTGCAGTGACTCTGTTTCTTGACTGATAGTAGGCCTACCTATAATATTAACGACCACCTGCTATTTATGATTTATCTCTCATGATTTAGATGCTGTGGCTCCTCAGATGATGTGGAGACACCCACGGACAAGACACTGATGGCATACAATACTTCTGACATTTAATCACAATGAATTCATTCACAATTTCGGTTTCCCCTGAGACCTTTGAATATATGAATATACGTTTTATCCTTTCTTTCATGCTGCATTTCATGCTGCGTTTTACCTAACTTAATGGAGGGCAAACCACCGACAAGGCAGTTGTTACCATATAGGTTATGACATTAGCATTATTTATGTGCAAATTACAAGGTCTAGTGCTTAGCCGCATAGCAGCTGTTGCTAACTTGTAAGCAGTGAACGCAAGTGTGTAGCCTACACAACACAGGCTAAAACATAGTTCACATTACATGTACAAGTTATCATTTTATTCAATAATCAGATGTGAAACGCAAGAAAACTAATCAAGCTCACATGCATTGGGATCACACATTTGCTCCAGCATAGCTGTGGCTGAATTCAATGCTCCTGTGACTTGACTGCCAGGTCTTTGGCCAATTACGTTGTCCAAAAAAATCCATATTTAGTCCTGATTTTGGTTTTGTTCGTCCAGTTCCCCAGTTCTTTTTGTAGTCTTGGTAATCTTTCCTGATGTTCTTTAGTTTGTTAGTTATCTGTTCAACAGTCCTTCCAAACCCTCTTATCTATTCAGACATTTTTGCCTTCCTTGCAGCCCCTGCCAGCTTCTCTTGAATGTCGGTTGAACCCCAGATACCCAAGTAAAGTGTTGAATAGCCATATTACTATTTGTTTGGCTCATGCTGATAAAAAGTTGATGAGTAATGACCATAGACAATAAAGGTAATGGCAATGTTTATCAAGTTCAGTAGGTATACTGTTGCTATGGCACCATGACCCCATGATGTCATGATTCGACTCTGAGACAGGCAACTTAAGGGTAAAAAATGCAGTGAAATTGGCTCCTGAGGATGGGCATAGGGGATAGGTGGGCTGGTACCGGTGGCAGCTTGTCAGCACTGGCACCTGTCTGTTCGGTCGAAACATGCAGAACCAGCTCTAAACTGGGCACTGGCACGGCACCAGCTCCAGCACCGTGGCGGTGGCAACAAGATAATAGTGACACAGCGCCACCTGGTAAGGGCAAGACCGCTTCCTTTTCCTGTGCCCTGCTCAGTTAGCGTTAGCGTTAGTGTTAGCGGCAGCTCTCTTTCACGTACTGACAGCACTGGGCAGCCTCAAAGAACATCACAAAGAACATCACTGAAAACACACTTAGCTCCACAGAGGGGCAAAGGACCCTTATAATTTTAACTACCTTTACCAGTGACCTCCCAAAACTACACAGAGGGTGTCATAAATACACAGAGGGTGTCAAAACTACACAGAGGGTGTCATAAATACACAGAGGGTGTCAAAACTACACAGAGGGTGTCATAACTACACAGAGGGTGTCATAACTACACAAAGGGTGTCAAAACTACACAGAGGGTGTCATATGCCCTCATTTTCTAGATTTGTTTGGCATCAATGATCTTTCCTTTCACAAATGGGGATTCTGATGTATGGTACAGGATGCTTTGAAAAAGAAGCCAAGTGCACTTTGTGGCCATGTGGTTTTCCATGTTGAATCATTGTGATGTGTTTTAACGGCGGGAATGAGAGCACGTTGTGATGTCATGTTTTAACGGCGGGAATGAGAGCACAGTGTGATGTCATGTTTTAACGGCGGGAATGAGCGCACAATGTGATGTCATGTTTTAACGGCGGGAATGAGAGCACGTTGTGATGTCGTGTTTTAACGGCGGGAATGAGAGCACAGTGTGATGTCGTGTTTTAACGGCGGGAATGAGAGCACGTTGTGATGTCGTGTTTTAACGGCGGGAATGAGAGCACAGTGTGATGTCATGTTTTAACGACGGGAGTGAGAGCACGTTGTGATGTCGTGTTTTAACGGCGGGAATGAGAGCACGTTGTGATGTCGTGTTTTAACGCGGGAATGAGAGCACGTTGTGATGTCATGTTTTAACAGCTGGAATGAGAGCACGTTGTGATGTCATGTTTAACGGTGGGAATGAGAGCGCGTTGTGATGTCATGTTTTAACAGCTGGAATGAGAGCGCGTTGTGATGTCATGTTTTAACGGCGGGAATGAGAGCGCGTTGTTGTTGTGTTTACTTTTGCTGACAGAGCTGACAGGGAGCATCAATGCTGCTGTCACATGCAGGTGCACTGCAGACACATAGAAGCTGTGTTGTCAAGTGTCTGTGTGTGTGTGTGTGTGTGTGTGTGTGTGTGTGTGTGTGTTTACCATGATTTGAGAATACATCCTTAAGGGCCTAGATGAGAGACTGGAAACTGAATGGAAAGACAGAGATCAAACACATCCACACACACACACATACACACACGCACATTCACATATGCACACACACACACACACACACATACAAACATATGCAGATACACACACACATTTGATCAGACGACACACACACATACGCATATGCATACACACACACACACACAAACAGACACACTCACACACACAGACATTTGATCATACACAGACACACACACCCACATGCACATACACACACAAACATATGCAGACACACACAGAGACACACACACAAACATCTGCAGATATACACACACATATGATAACACACAGACACACACACACACACACTCATACACACACAAACAGACAAACTCACACATCTATGATAACATACACATGTGATTGGTACCCAGACAGGAGAGACAGAAAGACAGACAAGGACACTTAGGGACTCCACTACAAATAAATAAATATAAATGCACAAATCATTTGCTTTTGTGGTCATTGCAGAGAAAATGTGTTACTGTTGTGTGTGTGTGTGTGTGTGTGTGTGTGCGTGTGCGTGTGCGTGTGTGTGTTCTCCCTTTCTCCTCCTATTTAGGCTGATGTATTTTCGACCTCTGTGCGTTCTAGGTGGGGCTCAGATGGCGGTGCTGTGTCCTGGAACTGAGATGGCAGGAGGTCCGGAAGAAGAGTTCTGCCAGAATGAGACTGGAGCCGGCCCAGAGAAGTTCCAGACCCAGCTGCTGTCTGCAAAAGCTTATCCAAGGGGGAACAGCAGTGATTACTAAATAAACAAATCAAATAGAAATAAGTCAAGAGTAAGACAGGTACGAAGCAGAACGGTTGTAAAAACAGCATACTGGTAAGCCACCTCGAGGTGCTCATTGCTGTTCTAAAATTACCACAGTAACCTTTCACTGTTTCGAGACAACGACGAGAAAGGAAGCAATATACTCTTAGATAATAAACCATGAAACCATCCCCTCCCAAAAGATGTAAATATGGAGTACATATGTAATACATACACAAACATAAACAGTGAAATGATGTCTACATTTACACACATACATACATGACAAATATGTTTTTTAAACTCTCATTTAAAAAACAAACTTGTAAGTAGTGTACATCCATGTAGTGTACATCCATGCATGCATGGAGAAAGTGGCCTGTCTCCCTGCGGCCCAGTCTAATCCTCCCTGACTGCAGTGGCGTTGGCTCAAGCTGCTGTGCATCAGCTTCAGCGTGTCGAGCGGAGCGGCCCGTGGAGGTGAATGTGTCACCACAGGTCTTAAGTGGATTAGTGCGGCTTACGCAAATCGCTCCAGACGATCTTGTCAAAATATTAATTTTAGCAGCAAACCCATCTGTGTTCCACACAAATCCATTTCCCAATTGCTGGCGGCCAATGGGGAGGAGGCGAGAAGGGAACAGGCCAATGGGGCAGAGGCGAGAAGGGAACAGGCCAATGGGGCGGAGGCGAGAAGGGAACAGGCCAATGGGGCAGAGGCAAGAAGGGAACAGAGACAAGTCTAAGTCTGATGCTCTATCAACCGACAACAGCACCAGCACCTTGGTCTTGTATGAAACTTTATCTTTCTTCTTCGCTCACACACTAAGACCCCGTTTACATGTAGCTGGGTATCTATAAAAACACATATTTATTTATCTAAGTCAATTCAATTATATTTATACAGTGCCTTTTACAATAGTATGGCACTTTACAGCAAGGAGCACCCAAGAGCAACAGGGGCAAGGAAACTCCCTTGTGGTAGTTAGTCTAGGAAGAAATCTTGGGCAGATCCACGGTTCAAGGGGCCAACCCAACTGACAGGGGTCATGCAGGAAAAGCACAATCAGCAGTTACCATGAAAGACTACAATTTGTCCATGGTTTTAGCTGAGCATCATCATGATTTCAAAATATTGTCCCACAACATTATATGGTAGTCAAGCCATAAGTGGTTCTCAAAAGTTATGGCTAGACAGTGTAGAAGCAGCCAGACATAATGTTACAGCCAAGGAGTTGGATCGATCATGGGGGTTACATTGGGAGGCTCCATTTTGACAGTGCCTGCGTGTCAGTACTGGTGTAACCCCTCAATTTTGACTGATGCTACTCTTGCAGGAATCACAGACACACAGGGTGAATGGATTCACAGTGTGTGTTGTTTATTAGACTGGCAATAAACAAGTTGTCAGTGCAGTAACACAGTGACACTAGGGATCCAGGATCAGGATCCAGTATTTTTTGTGATCATATAGTTTAAAAGAGTAACTTCTGCTCTATTCTTATAGTGAATGGCCTACCGTGAATATTTACAAATCGCTTGAACCCATCAACAGGCATTTGGCTATAGCAGCAAAACTAAGTTATAAAACTGCACTATTTTAAGTTGAAAGTGCAATAGTGTAATAAAGTGCAGTATAAAAGAGAAATAAGTATAAGATGTTAAGTGCATTCTCACAATTTAAGCCAGGAGATATTCTTGGAAGAGCTGGGTCTTCAAGAGTTTTTTGAAGGTGGAGAGGGTATCAGTTGATCTGGTAGCACTTGGAAGGTCATTCCATTTTTTGAAACAGGTGTTACTACAGTCAGAGAACAGAGCATTACAATAATCAAGTCTGGGGGTAACAAATGCCTGAATTCATTTTCCCACATCCTAGAACTTTTTAACCTTAGCGATATTTCGTGGGTGAAATAAGGATGATTTTGAAATTTGTTTTCAATCTATTCAGGCTGGTCAATGCTGACTCTGAGGTCTTTAACTCTTGTGTTAAAAGAGACTAAAAGGCCACTGATTTATTGATTAATTGATGAAGTTTTGGTGGTGAGGCAAAATGTTATTCAGCTGTTTATGGTCTATCATCATAACTTCAGTTTTCTCAGAAAAATAAGAAATCATTAGTCATCCAGATTTTAATATCTCAGGGGCCGGCATGAAGTTTAATTATTGCCGTACAGTCATTAGAAAGGTATGGAAAGGTACAGCTGGATGTCATCCAAATAGGAGTGAAAAGTAATGCCGTCCTCCCTTATAACAGATCCTAAAGATCCTAACAGATCCCAAAGGTAACAGGCTAATGCAGAATCTTTGATGTCTATCATGTGTTCAAGCCTGTAGTAGGATGCCATGGTCAACAGTGTCAAAGGCAGCACTAAGATCCAACAGGATTAATACTGCTATATATCCACTATCAGATGAGGTAAGGAGGTTATTGAAGACTTAAACTAGGGCTGATTCTATCCTATGCTTAGCCCTAAGGCTGACTGAAAAGTTTCCTGGATATTATTTTTGAGGCAACAGATTTGCTTAGACACTGGTTTTACAAGTACTTTTGATACAAATGGGTGGCTAGATATGGGTTGGTAATTAGACAGGACATCAGGATCAAGGTTAGGTTTTTTAATAGATAGTTTAATAACAGATGTCTTGAAAGATTTTGGGACATGCCCAGCTATGACAGAGTCATTTATAATTTTAATTATTGTCTCAGTCATTTGAGGAAAAGCAATCTAAAGGAGATCTGTAGGGACTAGATCCAGTAAGCATGTTGAGGCTCTATTTGAGGAGATGAAGACGTAATTTCTGATGAACTGGTGGGCGTAAATGAGTCAAAGTATGCTAACGGTTGACTGGAATTTGCTGTAACCATCAAATGAGGTCCAACTGGGTTTAGGTTGCAATGGAGTTGTTTATTTTAAGACTCAGTCGTATATGAGGAGTTTTAGCATTGTGACGTGACAGTCCTTCCTCGGTTTTTAGATCTCTGGTTGGCTTTCTCTTTGTCTCATATGTTTTTGACAGCCTTCCCTGGCTGTTTTTGAGCGTTGTGTAAACAGAGTTACTTTCTAATGCAGGGAAGGACAATATACCCATTTTCATAAATATCCAGATATGTGTAAACAACATCTACATGTGTAAGGGGGTCTGAGTTTTTTTTTACTTTGTGTGTGTATGTGTGTGTGTGTGAGAGAGAGAGAGAGAGAGAGAGAAAGAGAGTGTGAGTGTGTGTGTCTGTCATTCCTCTCTAGAGATGACCATGGAGATACCCTCTCCAGCTGAATAATGATGGTCGGCCAGATTAAGATCAGGACACTGAGCACCTGAACAGCTCTGCTGGGGACCACAACGCTGGAACTTCTGTCCTGCCCCCACCACCAAGAATGAAGAAACCCAATACACATGAGTCCAATCCCACTGCATGAAAAAGGTGTAGTTTCAAGGTCCTGCCCACCACAAAGAATGAAGAACCCCAAAACACACACCATCTCTAGTAGAGGTGTTCCTGATCTGAATACCACCATGTGAGAAAAGATGTATCTGCTAGTATGCACATATAGTAATGTCCCTATATGTACCAGTATCTAGGCTTCAATGGCTATATGCAGGACCACAAACACTCCTGTTTGCACTACTTCTGCATACTCCCACACTACACTGCTCTGCCCACCCCCACACTGCACTACAATACTACTGCATACTCCCACACCACACTGCACTACTCCTGCATACTCCCACAATACACTAAACTACTCCTGCATACTCCCACACTACATTGCACTACTCCTGCATACTCCCACAATACACTAAACTACTCCTGCATACTCCCACACTACACTGCACTACTCCTGCATACTCCCACAATACACTAAACTACTCCTGCATACTCCCACACTACACTGCACTACTCCTGCATACTCCCACAATACACTAAACTACTCCTGCATACTCCCACACTACACTGCACTACTCCTGCATACTCCCACAATACACTAAACTACTCCTGCATACTCCCACACTACACTGCACTACTCCTGCATACTCCCACAATACACTAAACTACTCCTGCATACTCCCACACTACACTGCACTACTCCTGCATACTCCCACAATACACTAAACTACTCCTGCATACTGCCACACTATACTGCACTACTCCTGCATACTCCTGTGTAGGAAAAAAGGTCTGTGCCTTGTCTCCCAAATCCCAAGTGTTCTTGAACTTTAGACAGAAGCATGTGTTAATGGTAAATATTGTGAGAAACTACAATTAATCAGACTCCTTAAAATGAATAGGTTGACCTTGAATATTACCAAGTAGTTTACCAGCTAAAAGCACAAGAGTGGCCTGGCATAGGAGGAGAGAGATATATGAACTGGTGGAATAATGGTTGATTTATCAATAGCAGTTAAACTGAATGTCATAATCAAGTAAAACAAAAAGAAATAAAACATAAACAAATAAAAGAAAGTCATGACAGAGAGAGAGAGAGAGAGAAGAAAGGTAGTATAGAAGTAGAGAAAAGAAAGTAGAGTCAAGAAGCACAGAGTGTGGAGAAGATAGAGAGAGAAAACGAGAACCTAGAGAAGGCAGAGAGCAGAGACCAGGAGAGAGACCTGAACAATGGAGGAGATGTATCCTTTATCCTCCACAGGGGTCATTGACACAAGCCAGTGACGCCTTAACTAGTCTGTAATTGGTCGGCAGAAAGGTGTGAATTCAAATTAGTATACATATATTATATATAGTTATTTGCATATGAATATGTACAGATACTTTGATTGTCACAAAACTATGACCAGCCTACTGCCAACATTACGAGGATCAGTTCAAGACCAAACATGATAATATTACATTGAACTAATATATTTACAGGTAACAACACAACACAAGAAAGCTAAGTTCCTTTGTTTAGAGAGGGGTCCCCACGATGGCAGCTCATGGTCAGCAAACATTAAGTCTTTTGTGTGCTTGGCCTCAGGGTTGACCCAGGCCAGACGAAAATGTGGATTTCAGGAAATTTTGCCTTACATCTGTTTACTCCCTTTACTGTACAGCACAGTGTGTAGTATTTGGAAAACATCAATTAATATTTACATGTGTTGAACAAGTCATATGAAGTTTTCACCTGCCATTTACTGTAATATGATGTCATCATTCATTCCCATGGTTTCAGCAATGAGGAAGGGGCAGGAGGCAGGCAACATGGCATGCAGAGACAGATCAGTCCAGTTTTGGTTCGACTAGATGTAGTCACGCAGGAGCACATGTTGGTTGAGCATATACTGTGCATGCCTGTTTTATTCTATGAATAATGTAATATACTAGTCTCTCAGCCCCTGACTCCAGACCAGTCATAAATAATGTAGCCACTGCCTGTTTTATTATGGGATGGCCCTCCGAGTGTTCTCTTAAGAAGCCCAGAGGATACTAGACAAGGAAAGCCAACTGAGCCAAAAAAGATCTCCAGTCAGCAATCTCATGGGCACTCTCCCCACATGGGGCGAAACAAGAGAGGACAGCAGGGAGGGTGACCGCTGATCACCATGGAAACACACCCCGCCTGTTAAACATGCTTAAAAAGATGGGAAAGGAGGGATTACATTTGGCGTTTTAAGTGGAACAGCCAAAGCTGTTCAGGGAATGGTGACAAAGACGCCGTGGAGAAATGACACCAGGGCGGAGACTGGGGCAAACTGAACTTTGAGCAAATGAAAAGTTATTACTGTATTTCTTGACACTGCTTGCGTTCTAACAGTCTGTCATGGCCAGTGTCCTCTTCTTCATAAACACACACAAGTATGTGTGGGGGTAACTTGAAATCTTTGGCGTACCCAGGGGAAGCCTTGGGCAGAGAGCCCCTAGTGATGCTGTTCCACAGCTCCCGGTCCTACACTACAGAAATGGCTGTTTAAAAAGAAGAAAAATTGACTCTTTAACTTATTTCAAGCAAAATGATCTGCCAGTGCAGCAAGAAGCACTTACACTTACTAAGATTTGTTGAAACAAGAAAAATACAGAGAAAGGAACGTATTGATTTAAGAAAATATTGCTTTGTTTTAAGTATTCGCGACATTTAAGCAAATAATAAGAAACTAGCCACATTTGCTCAAAAGTCAACAAAACAAAACAAACGTGCTTGAATCAGTTGGAATCAATTTGACAATAATGCTAAAATCTTGCCAGCCCAAGTTGTCTCTCATCCAGTTTGGCATTGTGCTGCTTAGCTTCTGAATTGAACCTGCTATGTTGCTTACATTTGTGCTCCACTGTCATTACAACCAGTTATGTAGATCAAATACTTTATGTCAAAATACCAAAGCCTCAAAGTAATTCTAGCACAATTTGTTTCCTGTGTTTCAGACTAAGTTTCAGTATCAAGTTTCAGGCCTGCAAGTTATGCGATCTAGCGCCACCAATAGGTCAAAGCTTGAGTCTCATCCATGAATGTAAATTTTGAACCATATGCCCAATTTTCAAAAATTTTCACAGGTCACAAATTTAGCCTGTTTTTCATAAAATTTGGGAAAAAGGGTCTTTGCGACCAAATAACACAAAGGCTACCTACAGGCATTTCAATTTGCCAGTGTGTTCAACTAAGGTAACGAATCAAAATTGGCAGCAAGGCCATTAAACGGTATATGAGCTCATATCCTCAATAAATTGATGATCAGATCCAAACCAAGTGTCCAACTTGGCTCCAGGCCTGTTTGTAAGGACCTAGAAAAACAATTGCATTATCTTGCAACTGCTGAAGCTTCTCAGTCTTCTTGCACTTCTCAATCATAAGCTACTGTGGAAGATGATCCATGGACATCTGTGATGTCATTGTCTTAGCAATGATGGCAATATTTGATTTTCTCAAAAACGCCTACGTTTTCACAAGCCACACATGTTGTCCATTCTTCATGAAAGTTGGCACACGTAATGCTCAGACCAAGCCTCATACAAGCTACCAATTGCCATTGTGATGCATGGGACCTTTAGTGCAATACAGCAGCTCAAAGTTTGAGGCAGTCACAAACCATCATGTGAGGTCATATCATGGAAAATCTGATTGATTGCCACAAAACATGGCACTGACCAAAAAAACATGATGTGTCTATGGCAACACTGTCCAATTATGATGCTTGGCCCCCATATTGATGCTTGCAGACACATGTTAAAGTCATTTTCAAGTTACATTTATGCATTTTAGCAGACGCTTTTATCCAAAGCAACTTACATTTTTTTTGTCAACTATCAATTGTTCAAGGCCAGTCTCCCCTAGAGCAACTTAGGGTGAAGTGCCTTGCTCACGGGCACACAACAGTGGCAGCTGGGATTTGAACCCACAACTTTTCAGGCTACTTGCACGCTAGCTAGGTTCCTTAACCGCTACGCTACCACTGTCCCCATTCAAGTGTCACTGTCCTGCTGCAGTGACAGATGATTTTGTCTGAAATCCCCAATAGTGATTGTCTTAATGAGTTAGGTTTGCTTTTGAATATAGGCTTACTCGACTAGGTAAAATTACTTCAACAAGTAAAGTCACCTTAAATGTCTATCTGACAACTAGCCAGACTACTTTTCCCTCACAGAAATGAGTAAAATTACCTCAAAATTAGTTGTATTACCCAACTAAGACAATTCAAGACAAAATATACTGAAACAAGCCAAATAATTCTACACGAATAAGTAAATTAATCTTAAAATTGGTGTAACAAGATAAATATAACAAATATTTTCATTTTTTACAGTGTACAGTGCCTAGCACATAGCCCTCAGCACTACACACTACATGCAACCTGTTCACAGGAGCTTCTGCCTTTCTGTCTGCAACTCAGAGGAGCACCCAGTTCTGGCTGAAACAAGTGACTGTCCAGCTAAACAGCTGCTGGGCTACTGGGACAAGGACAGACCAAAAGGACAAAGACTAACATCCAAAGCACACACAGCCACTCAGGACTCCTATGTGCAGTCGCTTTACTTCATGTAGGAGTCATGCTGCCTTGCCTCCTCCTCACCCCTTCCCCTCTCCTCTCCTCTCCTCACCCCCTCTCCCCTCCTCTCCCCTCCTCTCCTCTTCCCTCTCCTCCTCTCTTCTCCTCTCCCCTCCCATCTCCTCTCCTCTCCTTCTCTTCTCTTGTCCCCTCCTCTCTCTCCATGCTTAGTGGGCTGAGCACTAATCAATTCTGTGAGTGTCTGCAGAGAAGCCTGCTGTCGCTGGGTCAAGACCGCTGGACTGCTGTGGAGGCGGCGAGGTCAGGAGGGAGTCCAGGGGGGCGGAGGGCAGAGGTGAAGCGCCAGGGGTCATGGGGGTCATGGGGAGTGATTAAGCCCCTTTGAAACTGTGGATTTGAGGCCGAGGAGGAAGGTGACAGGGTTTATAGACTAGCACAGGAGTAAGAGGAAGTGTGTATAAGTGTGTGTGTGTATGTGTGGTGTGTATCTGTAGCTCGCTGGAGAAGGTGAGGAAGAGGGTGTGTGTGTGTGTCTGTAGCTCACTGAAGGTGAGGAAGAGGGTGTGTGTGTGTGTCTGTAGCTCACTGAAGGTGAGGAAGAGGGTGTGTGTGTGTATCTGTATTTCACTGGAGAAAAGGAGACTGTGGGGATCTTAGAAGTCATCTAAGAAAGAGGCGAACTCAAGCTGAGAGTGTAAAAGCTTGCTGTGTGTGTGTGTGAGCGTGTGTGTGTGCATGTATGTGAGTGGGTGTAGGCATTTGATTTTTATTTGTGTGTGCATGTGAGTGTGTGTGTGTGAGCATTTAATAAATGTATTTGTGTGTGTGTGTGTACTTACATCTGTCATCGAAGGACCATTTCAGTGTATGACTGAAAACGCATGACCAAGGGGAGTGAAAGTGAGAGAGCCTTTCCATGTTTCAGAGACTTTTACTCTGGTGTGAAACATAGTGTGCTTGTGCACGCACACACACACACACACACATAATCACAGGAAAGCAGATGAAACAGGAACCAGCTCTTTTCCACACACACACACACACACACTGATGCTTTTCCACACATCCACACTGATGCTTTTCTATATACACACACTAATGCTTCTACACACACACACTAATGCTTTTCTAACTAATGTTTCTCTATTCACACTACAGTCTACTTGGCATTCATGTGAGGACATCATCATGGTCGCACGTGCACACGTACACACATTCATGTGAGGACATCATCACGGTAGCATGCAGTCACACACACACACACACATACAAACATTACTGTCATGTGAAGACATGCTACTTGTTGTGCTGGTGCCCATGAGTGCAAAAGTACAGTTGCAGACAGAACGCATTGTCTCTGGTTCTGACCCAAGACTTTTGCGGTTGCGGACAGAACACATGTATTGTCTCTGGTTCTGACCCAAGACTTTTGCGGTTGCAGACAGAACGCATGTATTGTCTCTGGTTCTGACCCAAGACTTTTGCAGTTGCGGACAGAACGCATGTATTGTCTCTGGTTCTGACCCAAGACTTTTGCGGTTGCGGACAGAACGCACGTAATGGTTCTCACCCAAGAGTGTTATGGTTGCAACCGGAATATATATACTGTATATATATATATATATATATTGGTTCTGACCAAAGAGATTTATGGTTGCGGACAGAACGTATGTTCATTTGGTAAAGTGGTTAATGGAATTGTGTGTGTGTGTGTGTGTGTGTGTGTGTGCGCGTGTGTGTGTGTGTGTGCGTGTGTGTGTGTGTGTGTGTGTGTGTGTGCGTGTGTGTGTGTGCGCGTGTGTGTGTGCCCTCCATTTTATGATACTATGATTCTTTTCCCATAAGAGGAATGCAATTTTTGGAGTTGTGCAGTTGTGCAAGTCAAAAATCCCAAGTTCCAATTCAGCAGGGTCACCATGAGTGCTGTTTTCTGTGATCTGATATTGATCTTCCATGTTCACACAGAATGCACTCATCATATACTGTAGCACATAACTTCACTGGTGATCATCACACAGGACATAGCTTCACTGGTGATCATCCCATAACATATGACTTCACAGACTGTGTACATCACATAGCACAAAAACTTCACAATGCACTCATCATATATCACAACTTCACTGGTCTTCACTATCCTCACAGAATGCACTTTACTCTTCTCCCAGTCTGCAGCCGGCATGTGTGGTGGACAGATCACAGGGAAAGACAGGGAAACACTGCCACAGGGAAAAGCTCATGGGAGTCCGAGACACGGGATCAGGAGGAGTGAAGTCCGCATTTATTGGAAACAGAAATCAGACTTTTGACAGGCAGAGTGCGTGGTTTTCAAGTCTTGTGCGTTGTTTTCAAGTGGCAATGTTTTCAAGTCTTTTACAGTTGAACTTGAAAGGACTCTCTGGGGAGACTGTGGTCCCGTTCTGAGCAGTGTGTGTGCACACTTTTGTATGAGTACGTACAGACAGAACATGTGTGTCCGTGTATACATGTTTGTTGTGGTGTGTTCTTGTGTATTTCTGCTGTCTATGAATGTGTAAATTTGAATTTATGCCTGTGTGTGTGTGTGTTAGTGTGCACATACACTTCTGCATGAGGTCTCACTGTGGTTTATTAATGAAACAGGCATAAACAGTTACTCCATTGCCTGTCATGCAAAACTATGAAGCTGTAACTCTAAATGGAAATTCTTCAAATATGTGGGGCACTGTATGTAAAACATGGACTAAATTGTGTTTGCATGTGTCCTTGTTGATCAGAAAGAAGAGGATCCAGTCCAGAGAATCTCCAGACCTGATTAGACATATTCCACTGTGAAGGCAGAAAGGACAGGCAGTGAAACCCCAGAGCTTGAGAGTATCAGTGCACAACTCTAATTTGGCCTGTGCATTACTGCCGGCATAAGAAGTGAAAACCCCCTCAATCATTTATCACCAGCAGTATGGGACACAGTTTGCATCTCGGCAATGTGGAGGAGCAGCTGTCTGTGTTGGGCTCTGGTACCAAAATTCGATTGGCCCCCTGGGGACTCCCTGAGCCTGGTCCCTATGGTGTGTGTGTGTGTGTGTGTGTGTGCGTTTGACTCACTGAGTTTATTTTGCTGTGGGCGGTCTGGGGGCACAAGGAATCTCTGATAGATTCACTCAGACAGTGAAATCCAATTGTATTAATTTTCATATTTTGAGAAGTCTATTGTCAGCCACCGCCATAAACACACACACACACACACACACACACACACACACAAATAGCCCCAAGACAAAGGGTGTAGATTGGGAATTACATAAACAGAATCTACTTGTAAAGTGGCATTTATTGTCCTATGTATACAATAAAACTCTGAGCACCTCAGCTGGCTCAGTGTCACATTGGCATGGAAAGGGCCTGTAGCATTAGCCATTAGCATTGACATGAGTTCTGAAGTGCCCAAGCCTGTAGCAAGGCAACAGGAACAACCTTGGAAGTGCCCAAGCCATTAGCATTTGCAGGACTGAACTCTGAAGCACCCAAGCCATTAGCAATAGTATTAGCATTAACATGAGCTCTGAAGTGCCCAAATCATTAGCATTAGCATTAACATGAGCTCTGAAGTACCAAAGTTATTAGCATTAGCTTTAACATGAGCTCTGAAGCACCAAAGGTATTAGCATTAGCTTTAACATGAGCTCTGAAGCTCCCATGACATTAGGGCCAATTCATAGTTAACGTAAGATACGCAAACCCCGAACGCGAGGACATCATGATGCGTCAAATGTGTAGTGAAACGACGCGTGTGATAACATGGGAGTCAGTGGAGCAGCCTGGGCTGCTTAGGCTCATACGCACAAGCTTGCTGCCATAGCGATGTTTGCATACTTGCGCTCACAATGAAGTGTTAGCATTAGCTTTAACATCAGCTCTGAAGCTCTCATGCCACTAGCATATTAGCTTTAAAATGAGCTCTGAAGCTCTCATGCCACTAGCATATTAGCTTTAAAATGAGCTCTGAAGCACCCATGCCAGTAGCATTAGTATTAGTTGTAGCATGAGCTCTGAGCACTACTTCCGCTGATGATTATGAGTAGGCAGGACTAGCCTCTGATGCTATTTACACCAATCAAATCAGGCTAGAAATCCTTATCTGTAATTCAGAGAGAAGGTTGATGTGTGTGTGTGTGTGTGTGCATATGTGTGTGTTATAAACTGGGTGCCCTATTACATTCCGGAGAAGAAAGTACTGCCTCAAACACTCACAAACAAAAATGTGCGCACATACACATTAGGCAGTGAGAACTGAAAGGTGATGATGTCCTCAATATATAAATTGAACAATTCCTCCAATCTGCCATATTACACTGGTATTTTGCAAACAGTTTAGGACAGTTCAAGGTTCCTAGCTTCAGCGAGTGCTATCTTATCTCAAACATATAACACAAACACAGGCAGATAGCCAGAGAGAGGGAAATACACTGAGTCTTTTTCATATTCTATCCACCATATGATGGAAGCATCCTTGGGGAAAAATAACTTCATATACCAATACACTATCTGAGTTCAATAGCTGGAAATCAAACGAACACACACACACACATTATGCACATATGCATTCAGCAGTATCCCGTGCAAGTCTGGCGTTATTTCAATTAAATTGAACTAAAGGATAGGAATCAGTAAAGATATTTTTTGATGAGTTTTGTGTATTTGGTAAAGTGACAGCGGCATCTTGCACATGTGGCAAATTCACCAACAGACAGTGTTCAGCAAGCTACTCTTAAGCTAGCAGTTTCCTCATCAGATGAAGCTTCACTACACTACAGCTACCTGAAGAGAAAATGGAGTTAACTAAGCCCCTAAGTTACTCCTCATCAGATGAAGCTTCACTACACTAAAGCTAACTGAAGAGAAAATGGAGTTAACTAAGCCACTAAGTTACTCCTCATCAGATGAAGCTTCACTACACTAAAGCTAACTGAAGAGAAAATGGAGTTAACTAAGCCACTAAGTTACTCTTCATCAGATGAAGCTTCACTACACTAAAGCTACCTGAAGACAAAAATGTTGCAAGCTAAGTTCTAGTGTACAATGACTTCTAATCTGATTTTACCAGGATGTTTAACTTCCCCTTCCCTCCGACAGTGATGGCAGGCTACAGGTTTGAGGTTATCTCTTCAAGCCTTCACATGAGCCACCCTGACGTCACTGCCAAGAATGACCGGCTCCGTGGGCAGCCAGGACACGACCAGCTTTGCTGTCTTAGGCCAGTGCTCAATGACATCCTCAACGCCTGCTGTGCTTAATACCACCCCCATCAGAACTTGGTGGTGGATGAGCGCATGGTGAAAACAAAAGCGCGGAGCGGGATGAAGCAATATATGAAGAACAAGCCTACAAAATGGTGGTAAAAGCTGTTTGTCTTGGCCGACAGCAAGAATGGCTTTACCTGTAACTTCACCATCTATGAGGGGAAAGCCAAGTCTCCCAGTGGCAAGGGGTTGAGCTTCGACTCAGTTGTCGACCTGCTAAATGTGAACCACCTTGGGTCAGGTTATCATATTTATATCGACAACTTCTACACCAGCGCATTGCTCTTCACCCACCTGCACAACCACAAGTTTGGGGCCTGTGGAACCGTGCGGAAGAGACGCCTGGGGTTTCCGCAGACGCAGACCAACGCTTTGCCCAAGAGTGCTGTGCGGGGAGACATGCGCTGGATCCGTGAGGGGCCCCTACTGTATGTGGAGTGGAAGGACCCGCGTGACGTCACCATGTGTTCCACCATTCACAAGGCTTATCGTGGGGAGACCACCAAGCGCCGCCTCTGGAGAGATGGTGTCTGGACCTCACAGGCCATTCCTGTCCCCAGTGCTGTGAAACAGTACAAGTACATGGGAGGAGTGGACCTCTCAGATGACCTCATGAAATACTACACGGTGGACCGGAAACCCAGCCGCTGGTACATGAAGCTGTTTCTCCACTTGATTGACATCGCAGTGGTGAACAGCTTCATTATCCACAAGGAGATGGCTGAGGCTAAGGGCGAAAAACAGAAGCGGTTCCGTCTCACGCTTCTTGAGCAGCTGGGCTCTGTGGGGAAAGAGTCCGCACTGGCATGCACATCCAGGGAGGCAGCTGTTGGGGCCACTGTCTCCCTGCCAGTGCTGCCAGCGAAGCACTGCCTGCCGGTGCCCTTGTGCCAGCTATCCAGCGACCCTGCCCAGAAAGCCACACTGGGGCGCAGGCGATGCGTCCGTTGCCAGAGGTGTACAATATACAAATGCGAAAAATGTGATGTTCCGCTCTGCATCGTTGCAGACCGCATTTGTTTTACTCCCTGGCACAAGGAGCCGGACAGTTGTGAGTACTGATGGTCTTGTAAATATTTTGTAAATAGATGTCTCTTGTTGGGGTTCACTCTTTTTGCCTCCTAAAATCCAACCCCTCGTCCACGTCGTAGGAGATGGTAACAGCACATTACAAGGTTTGTAATTGTTCTGGCTAACGGGCTCTGGTATGGACATTATTATCGTTTCTCAGAACTTACAACATGGGGAGATATGTGTGGGAAAACTATGCAAATGTCTACAACAACAGTAACCTGCTTATTTGGAGAGGTTTTGGATATAATTTGGAGAGGGTATAGGCCACCAGTAAAATTCATCCAAGAACATACATAGCAGTTCCTTGAAATTAACTCAGCATGGTTAACTGTGGTCCAGAAGGTAAGAAAAAAGTGAATGAACTTCATATTTAGTAAAAGACAGTTGTTTTGTATTTGGTGATTTGGGTAGGCCACAAGATATTTTGGGAACGCCTATGTATACCAAATATATTTTGTGTGTAAAACCTGTAAACCTTTGCCTATCTGCTTCAATTTGTTACCATGATGTGGGTGAATCATTAAATGCTTTGTTTAGTCTCCTGTGACACTCATAACCAATTTCATACTCCAAATTCAAAATAAATGGTAGGCGTTTTTGAATTTCATGACACTTTTTTATGCATTTCTAGATTTACAAATGAATGTATAATGACTCTAATAAAACACTTTGGATGTCTGAATTAATGACCCAGGTGTCTTCTTTGCAAGGTGTAGAACCAGAGATACTGAAGCCTGAAGTTCAACAGTCAAAATATAGGCAGAAATTACCCATTTTGCCCTCTGCATTAACGGGTTAAAATTACTATAATGTGCACACGTGAGTGATAGAAGAGCTTTTTTTTTAATGATGGCATCTCTCATGCAACAAACACATTACATTTGCTGGAACTGATCTTCCACGCACAGAATATTTATCCTGTTACACCTATTTTAAGACTCATTTTCTTATTGAAGCAGAATTATTTGGCTTGTTTTGTCTTGGATTGTCTTGAGATAATGAGATAATGCAATTCATTTTGAGGTAATTTTACTAGTTTTTATGATGAAAACACAGTCTGTCCAGTTGTCAGACAGACATTGAAGGTAATTTTATTTGTTTCAAGTTATTTTATCTAGACAATTAAGCCTAAACTCAACTCATTAAGAATCACTACAGGTGATTTCAAACAAAATAATCTGTCACTGCAACACGACAGTGGCACTTGAAAATGACTTTTTATCGTTTGTTTGCAAGCAGCAATATGGGGGCCAAGGACCACGATTGGACAGCATTATTGTTGACATATCATGTGTTTCTGGTCAGTGCCAATTTAACGAATGTTCACACTATGTTTTCATGATTGGACTGCGTTACCATAGACACATCATGTGTTTTTGGTCAGTGCCAATGTGGCGAATGTTCACACTATGTTTTCATGACTGGACTGCGTTACCATGGACACATCATGTGTTTCTGGTCAATGCAATGTGACAAATACTCACACTATGTTTTGTGACAATTAATTAGATTTCCATGATATGACCTCACATGATGTTTTGTGACTGCCTCAAAATTTGAGTTGCTGTATTGCACTAAAGGTTCCATGCATCAAAATCCCAATATGTAGCTTTACATGTGCCAACATTCATGAAGAGTGGACAAAATTCTGTGGTCTGTGAAAACCTAAGCGTTTTTGAGAAAATCCAATATTCTCATCATTGCGAAGACAATGACATCAAAAATGTCCATGGATCGTCCTTGGGGTTCTCCACAGTAGCCAGGATGGCTAGTAGCCACAATGACCAGGAGGTGCATTTGTTGCACATTATATTTTCTAAATTTGTGACCCATGAAAATTAGTTTTATTTTCAATAAAATTCAGTATGTTGGAAAATAATTTTTGAGAATTGGGCACATCGTGCAAAAATGACATTCATGGTTGCTACTCCAGCTTTGACCCATTGGTGCGCTAGATTGCATGAATTGCAGACCTGAAACTTGATATTGAAACTTAGGGTAACACTTTACTTGAAGGTGTCTATATGAGCATGAAGGTGTCTATATGAGCCTGTCATAAACATGACATGACATGGATCATGAACATTAATGACACCTTGTTTTAATGTTCATGACTGTTAAAAATGTCAAATGTCATTTAGTTTTTCTAATGTAACGTTGACACTGTTCATGATGCAGACATTACAAAAACCAAATGACATTTAATGACAACATGTTAATGCTACATGTCTATGTTTATGACATGCTCATGGCACTCTTACGAAGACATCTTAAAGTAAAGTGTTGTCAAACTTGATGCTGAAACATTGAAAAGAAATTGCACTAGAATTACTTTGAGACTTCAAAACAGTTACCACAGAGACATGTAGTATTTGATCTACAACATAAATTAAGCAACACAATGCAATTCAGAAGCAGCATTGTGCCTGGTCAGGGGCTGGATGGGACACCACTTTCATCCTTTTGGTGACTAGTTTTGAGCACATTTGGCTAGTGTCTAGATACTAGAATTCAAAACTAAGAAAATGAATCTTATTATTCGATGAAATATGTTATCACAGATACTTAAAACAAGCAATATCTTCTTAAATCAAGACAAGAGTATATTCCAGCCTTCCAGGTCCTCCAGCCCGTGCTGTGAGACTGCCACAGCTGATCCTGAATGCAGCTGCCCGTCTGGTAGTTAATCAGCCAAAAACGTGCATGTCCCACCTCTGTTCATTGAACTCGCATCAAATTCAAAGCACTGATGTTGGCCTATAGGGTGATTGATGGATCTGCTCCCATCTACCTGAATACTCACTTAAAGCCCTATGTCATCTGCCACTTTGCTCCTCCAAGGAACATTATCTAGCATGGCCAACACCTCACACCAGTCAATCCAGACTCTTCTCATGTGTTGTTCCATGTTGGTGGAATGACCTTTCATGTGCTACCACAGATACCTTCTCCACCTTCAAGAAATTCTTGAAGACCCAGCTCTTCCAAGAATATCTCCTGCCTTAAATTTCTGGAATGCATTTACTCTCTTACTCTCTACATATTGCACTTCCATCTCAAAATACTGCAAATTTCTTGTTAGCAATATGCACTCTCAGTTTTCATTGTGCTGTAGCTTGAATGTTTATCCTCTTTTGTAAGTTGCTTTGGATTTTGTTTTTTGCCCTGCTATAATTCACATTCATTTACCAACTATGAAGCTGGTAAATTAACCTATAATTCTATAAAATGTGCTTGTGTGTGTATGTTTGGCATTGGAAGGAGAGATGTATCTTACATTCCCCTAGGTCTGATAGCAGGACAGTTGTGTTGATCACCACTGCCTGCAAGGAAATGGTACAGTGTGTTTGTGTGTGTGTGTGCGTGTGTGTTAGAGAGAGATGTCAAAATGACTCTTTGATAGGTTGTTTATTTTTGCAGACAGATTATATACATTTACAGTATTTTCCTGTGCTTAAAGCAATAGCCGAGGGGGAATCAGCCCATGGCCCTGGTGTCCAAGGCCACTGAGTGCTGTTGGGAAAAAGAAGCATGAGACAGCACACATGCATCCAGCCGACGGCGGCTTTACATCAACGGCAATTAGGCAATTTGAGAACATCTAAAAGGAATTGGCCGTGCTTCATTGAATTCTCTGTTTTGCCTCAGCTTTTTTGTTGGCCAATGTTGGGGAGCCAACACCCACTGACTGAGCCTTGTTTGACCGGCTACACGCATATAGAGGAGCATCGCCCAGTCATACCACATATGTGATATAAGGAGTCTGACCTAAATACATAAAGGTTGAAGGGGGGGGGGCATTTTGATTTTTGATGTGTCATTTAAACGTTGGCCCATGGTCATTTTTAATGAACTGCTGATGTCGTATAGATGTCATAGCAATGAGCAAACGATCTCCCTGAGACATCTGCATGATGGAATCCTTCTACATTGGCCCCAGGGCACACAGACGTATGTGTGGCGTCTGGGTGTTGTAACTTAGACCAAATAGCTATTGAGCAATTTGCACAAAGGGTGCTTAAGTCCAAAAACGCACTGAGCTTAGCTAAGACTTAAGTATAATTTCACCCTAACTGAACAGGGCAAGGAAATTCAGTTTCACTTAGCTCTTTTCCGTTAACTTTTCAATTGCAATTAGCGCTGTTCAGTTATCATTTCAATATCACTTAGCGTTTTCAGTTAGCTTTGCAGTTGCAGTTAGCACTTTTCTGTTAGCTTTTCAGTTAGCACTTTTCAGTTTGCTTTAGGTGCTGGTTTGCAAATTTGGTGTGTGCTGTGCTGAATTTTCTCATTCTTCTTGCACTTGGTGACCTTGAACAACAGGGCTGGGTTGACTGACACACACACACAGACACAAACACAGTCACACTGTCACGCACACACAAACAGCAAGCAGAAAGCTACTTCCTCACTCCCTTAGAGCTCTCCTAGAGCTGTTCGACATAGTCCATGGCCAGCTGTGATCTTTCAATAGGAAACCTCATTTGCTGGCATTTGCAGTATGATGTGAAATTGACAATAAAAGCAGCCTTGACTTCACTTTCTTGGGCTAAAAATACTGAACTATTTCCACACCCCCAAACACTTCTCTCCTGCTTAGCAGGGCTTCAGCTTGAACTGGTGTGGGTCTAAAATGTAACAATGTTGAAATTTGTGTGTGTGTGTGTGTGTGTGTGAGTCTGCTTGCACGGAGTAATACTAAGTAGAAAAATGTTTTATGCATTGCTTCTGAGTACAAAAACAAATATATCACCATGACTTCACTGTTGGATAACACAATAGAAAAAAAGACACACTCACACACGCGCACACACACATATTGGAGAAAAACAGCTCTGCAAAATCATGGGCCAGACCCAGGCCCTGGAGGTTTGTCCTCGGGCTCCAGGCCGCCACATAAATAAAGACATAAATAAAACAAAAGATAAACAAATAAAATCCAATAAAGTCACAAAATATAACATTAAAATAACATTTTTTTTCTCTCTCAGAGCAAATGGTGTTTTTTTGCTCATTGTGCCTGGCTGCTGTAGGTGACCCACCCTAGCTCTGCATGGCCGCGATGGGGACACTATATTTTTATGAGAGAGTTAAGGGTGTGTGTGTGTCTGTGTTTGTGTGTGTGTGTGTGTGTTTGTGTGTGTGTGTCTGTGTTTGTGTGTGTGTGAGTTTCTGTGTTTGTGTGTGTGTGTGTGTGTGTAGACTATTTTTAGAGCACTCAACACACTCAAGTTTCATAAAGCTGTGGATCAATAAGCCAGCCAGAAAAGCAGGTAGGTTTTCCACTCTTGCTCGCTACATTTGTATGTGAGAGAGTGAGGTGTGTGTGTGTGAGTGTGTGACAGAGAGAAAGAGAGAGAGAGAGTGTGTGTGTGTGTGAGCGTTTTCTACCCAAGGGCATGCGAAGGTCTGGCATAGTCTTCACTTCTGGAATAATCCCTCACTTTTGAAATTCATCGAGTGAGTCAGGGGGCTTACCTGTCAGTCACAAACGGAGTGTGTGTGTGTGTGTGTATATGCGTGAGTGTGTGTGTGTGTCTGTGTGCGTGAGTGTGTGAGTGTGTGTGTTTGTGCACACGCACAGAAACACTTGCCTCCACCTCTACCTCTCCCCCTCCTCCTCTTCTTTCGCTCACTTGCTTTTTTTATTCCTCTGTCTGTCTCTTTCCCTCCTTCTTACTCTCTCGTTCTCCACCATGTCTTTAAGCTTAAAGTCCCTCCAGTTTTTCACAATGATGCAAAATCAGGGATTTACCACATTTTCCAGAATATAGTCTTGAATTAATCATTTTCCAGAATATAGTCTTGAATTAATAATCTGTGCATAGCAGACCAAAGCATCTTTGCATCTTTGAAATCACACAGTCATACAGAGACCCACTCATTCATCTGGCCTCTATTCAGGGCTTCAAATGCCTTTAGGGAGTCATGGCCATGGATAACAATATGTCAGCTGCCTCACTAAAGAGCAAGGGCAATACATACCTTAGGGTTAACCCTAACCCTAACGCTAATCCCAAACCCTAATCCCAAACCTAATAAGGGCAATACATACCTTAGGGTTAACCCTAAACCTAACGCTAATCCCAAACCTAATAAGGGCAATACATACCTTAGGGTTAACCCTAACCCTAACGCTAATCCCAAACCCTAATCCCAAACCTAACAAGGGCAATACATACCTTAGGGTTAACCCTAACCTAACGCTAATCCCAAACCCTAATCCCAAACCTAACAAGGGCAATACATACCTTAGGGTTAACCCTAACGCTAACGCTAACCCTAACCCTAATCCCAAACCTAACAAGGGCAATACATACTTTAGGGTTAACCCTAACCCTAATCCCAAACCTAACAAGGGTAATACATACCTTAGGGTTAACCCTAACCCTAATCCTAAACCTAACAAGGGTAATACATCCCATAGGTACTAACTGAATGGTGCCGTAAGTCACGGCAGTGAAAGTGAGTTTACAGTGTCATCGATTGAGGGGATTAAGGGTTTCATTGATGAAAGGTAAGCTGCGGTATCAACAGCACTCAGCAAGCTCGTACAACAGGGCTATGAGTGTGACAACACTGAACTATCACACAGTTTATAGGTCTATCATAGGTACTACTAGAGCTACTATACATGCGATTCTCTCACACACAGGTCCTATTCTACACTCAATATTCTGACTAAAGTCCTATTCTACACTCAATATTCTGACTAAGGTCCTATTCTACACTCAATATTCTGACTAGGGTCCTATTCTACACTCAATATTCTGACTAAGGTCCTATTCTACACTCAATATTCTGACTAGGGTCCTATTCTACACTCAATATTCTGACTAAGGTCCTATTCTACACTCAATATTCTGACTAAGGTCCTATTCTACACTCAATATTCTGACTAGGGTCCTATTCTACACTCAATATTCTGACTAGGGTCCTATTCTACACTCAATATTCTGACTAAGGTCCTATTCTACACTCAATATTCTGACTAAGGTCCTATTCTACACTCAATATTCTGACTAGGGTCCTATTCTACACTCAATATTCTGACTAGGGTCCTATTCTACACTCAGCATTCTGACTAAGGTCCTTTTCTACACTCAGTATTCTGACTAAGGTCCTATTCCACAAGTTAGAGATGAACATTAGCACTCAATGGAGCATGTAAAAGGAAGTAACAATGACTGTCCTTGAGTCAAGATGAACGGGTGAGGCAGACCACTTACAAGGATTACATATACCCTATACGCTCTCACCACACACACACACACACCATCTCAGACTACGCACGGATACATGGACCCTCTCTCTCCACACACAAACACACACACATACACACACACACCCTCAGACTACACACGGATACATGGACACTCTCTCTCCACACACACATACACCATCTCAGACTACACACAGATACATGGACCCTCTCTCTCCACACACAAACACACACACATATACACACACACACACACCCTCAGACTACACACGGATACATGGACCCTCTCTCTCCACACACACACAGACCCTCAGACTACACACGGATACATGGACACTCTCTCTCCACACACACGTACACCATTTTAGACTACACACAGATACATGGACCCTCTCTCTCCACACACACACACACACACACACACACCCTCAGACTACACACGGATACATGGACCCTCTCTCTCCACACACATACACCATCTCAGACTACACACAGATACATGGACCCTCTCTCTCCACACACACACACACACACACACCTGTCTGCCTCTTGGTTGTACCTTGCTTCACTCTCTTTCCTATGAGTGGCAGCTCTGTCAGTGTTCTAGATCCCAGGCTTTGGGCTTCACTGACACACAATCTCTATCAAATCTGCTCCATTTCCTCCTCATCTCAAAACCCATCTCCTCTCTCTCTCTCCCTCTCTCTCACACACACACTCTCTCTTTCTCTCTCTCTCTCTCTCCCTCTCTCTCACACACACACTCTCTCTCTCTCCCTCTCTCTCACACACACGCACTCTCTCTCTCTCCCTCTCTCTCTCTCCCTCTCTCTCACACACACACACTCTCTCTCTCACACACACTCTCTCTTTCTTTCTCTCTCTCTCTCTCCCTCTCTCTCACACACACACTCTCTCTTTCTCTCTCCCTCTCTCTCTCTCCCTCTCTCTCACACTCTCTCTCTCTCTCTCTCTCTCTCTCTCTCCTCTTCGCCAGCTCTGTTTGCTTTCTTTCCTTTACGCAACACCTATGGCAGTGTCTTCCTTGAAGCACTTTGTCTGCTGTGCCAGCTGAAACCAGTGCAGTTTTCACACACACACACACACACACACACACACACACACACACACACACACACACACACTGTGCTCTGTGCGTCGCCTGCTGAAACCAATATTCACTTGTTCTGTGCCACTGTTCCATGTCATACAATTCTGTCCTACTTACCAGAGCAAGTTTGCCTCAAAGTAAACTTCATTGTCAAGCACAGTGAGCAAGTGAGCATCTCCCCACCAGTCCCTCCGCCGCCTGTGAGCAAGTGAGCATCTCCCCGCCAGTCCCTCCGCCGCCTGTGCAGGCACAAGGCACTCCTGTCCCGCTCCCTTTTCCCACCCTAGGGTCTCCTCTGGGGGAAAACACAGGGACATGCAGATTTATGCCATCCTTCTGATACTGACCACACACTCACACACCTGTTACAGAAGAGGACAGAAAGAAAGAATGAAAGAGAAAGAAAGACAGTGGATGGTGTGTGCTGTCAAGACACTGAGTCACATTAGCCCCGTTCACACTATGGACAAAACCTGGTGGTTGAACTTTGGCCTTTCCCAGGGCTAGTCTTACCTTTCGCACCTAGCTCTTTGAAACAGAACGTGGATCGCTTGCCCCCAGAGATCGGTTCTATTGGGTATATGTGAAAGCAACAATCGTACTCTGTTCCGGAACAAAACAAACCGATCCATACCGCTTGGACGGGGTGCTCTTGGCTCTTTTTCAATCGATCTCTAGAACGGTTTGTTTACAGTGTGAAAGCTATCGGGCCAGTGGAGTGGGATATCACGTTGTTTTCACTGTACACTTCAATGTTATATTTCCATAGGATAAGCTTTCAACTCTCTGGAGCACATATTCATTAATTGGATGGGCTAGTGAAAGGAGAAAGCTACAGTGCCTACCGGATCAGTCTCCTCCTATGTAGAAGTTGGGTGATTGTTTGGTTGTGTAAATGAGGGCGAGCTCGTCCTCTCCTGCGGTCTCTTCTGTTGGCAGCGCGCCTCCTCATAAGGTGTGTCACTTTATTTAGAGACCTGGTCTGGACTCACGCTCAGACTGAATGTATTCTTGATAACAAACACATTGATAAGCCATCCAAAGGACCACAACAAAAGCAAGTATTAGCAGTTTACGATCCATTTTCGAGATTGTTAATTAGCTATGCTAGTGGGCTGTCAAAATGGAACCAAGCAGAGTAGCCTAGCGCGTGGGTTCGAATGGAATGGATTTGATCACATGTGTGTTTGTTTACGTCATTTGTTCTGTTCTAAAAATGTGCCATGTGAACACGGAACAATCCCGGAACAATGGCATGAATTTGTATCGGTTCAGGGTTTGTATTGGAACAAAAATAGGTGTGAAAGCAACTTTTGTCTGGCTGCCAGTGTGCTGTCCACACAGAACTCATTTATGGCTTGACTATGACATAATATTCTGGGACAATATTCTAGAATTATCCTGAAGCTTAGTCAAAACTATGGACAACTCTGTATCACTTAAGATGGTAACTACTGACTGTCCGTTCCCTGCATACCCCTGGCAGTTGGGTGGAGGTGCCCAAGGTTTCTTCTTTGAATAACTACCGTAAGGGAGTTTTTCTATGCACCTATTGCTCTTAGGAACTCCTTGTTAATATCTGTAAAGCAACACGAGACAACTGTATTGTCAATTGCCGCTGTATAAATATAATTGAAATGAATTAAATTGAATGGCTCTAGTCCTCAATCTCTCTGTAAATAGCATTACGGTTCTAGTCCTCAATCTCTCTGTCCATAGCATCATGGTTCTAGTCCTCAATCTCTCTGTAAATAGCATTACGGTTCTAGTCCTCAATCTCTCTGTCCATAGCATCATGGTTCTAGTCCTCAAACTCTCTGTAAATAGCATTACGGTTCTAGTCCTCAATCTCTCTGTCCATAGCATCATGGTTCTAGCCCTCAATCTCTCTGTCCATAGCATTACGGTTCTAGCCCTCAATCTCTCTGTAAATAGCATCATGGTTCTAGCCCTCAATCTCTCTGTAAATAGCATTACAGTTCTAGTTCTCAATCTCTCTGTAAACAGCATTATGGTCCTAGTCCTCAATCTCTGTGTTGATGGCATTGCGGTTTTACTCCTCAATCTCTCTGTCAATAGCATTATGGTTCTAGCCCTCGATCTCTGACCGTAGCATTATGGTTCTAGCCCTCGATCTCTGACCATAGCGTTATGGTTCTAGCCCTCGATCTCTGACCATAGCATTATGGTTCTAGCCCTCGATCTCTGACCATAGCGTTATGGTTCTAGCCCTCGATCTCTGACCATAGCATTATGGTTCTAGCCCTCGATCTCTGACCATAGCGTTATGGTTCTAGCCCTCGATCTCTGTCCATAGCATTATGGTTCTAGCCCTCGATCTCTGACCATAGCGTTATGGTTCTAGCCCTCGATCTCTGACCATAGCATTATGGTTCTAGCCCTCGATCTCTGACCATAGCATTGTAGTTCTAGCCCTCGATCTCTGACCATAGCATTATGGTTCTAGACCTCGATCTCTGACCATAGCATTATGGTTCTAGCCCTCGATCTCTGACCATAGCATTATGGTTCTAGCCCTCGATCTCTGACCATAGCATTGTAGTTCTAGCTCTTAATCTGCGTCTGAATCAATACCAAGAAGCGTGGTTGCCTGGTATGGTGTGTGTTGTTCCTGGAACAGGATCTCAATTAAAGTGTGTATAATTTACACAGCACAACAACAGAATGTGTGTCCATATATGCAAGTAGTGTGTGTTTCGTATGTGCATTGTGTAGTGTATGCTGTGTAGAGTGCATCATTTAGTGTGTGTTGTGTAATGTGTGTTGTGTAGTGTGTGTTGCATAATGTTTATTGTGTAATGTGTGTTGTGTAGTGTGTGTTGTGTAGTGTGTGTTGTTCAGTGTGTGTTGTGTACTGTGTGTTGCATAATGTTTATTGTGTAATGTGTGTTGTGTAGTGTGTGTTGTGTAGTGTGTGTTGTGTAATGTGTGTTGTGTAGTGTGCGTTGTTCAGTGTGTGTTGTGTACTGTGTGTTGCATAATGTTTATTGTGTACTGTGTGTTGTGTACCGTGTGTGTGGCTTGGTTAGTTGTAGAGTTTGTCACAAGCAGTGAGTTAGTAACCAGGGGACACATTTTACTGCTTGACAGACACACTCTTGTTTTATGTCCTACCTCCTACCTTCAGTTCTCTCTCTCTCTCTCTCTCTCTCTCTCTGTCTTCATCCATCTCTCTCTCTCCCCTATCCATCTCTCTCTCTCTCCTCCTATCCATCTCTCTCTCCCTCTCTCATTCCCACAGTAGTGTGTTTCCCCCCCCTAGTTCAGCCCCTGGCAGATGGGCCTGTGTGTCGCTTGTTAGGAGGGTGTTTGTCATTGCCATGGTTGCCAGGTGTGGACTCATGGGATGTGGGTCTTTTAGCAGCGCTCAGCAGTGCAGCCCAACACAAAGCTTATTGTTCAGGGGACTGAGGGAATCCATTCAAATCACACAGGAAGTGCAAATATCGATTTGAATTGTCCTGCCACGTTGCGCATTGACTTTGCATGTCATATTGTGTGTGTGTGTGTGTGTGTGTGTGTGTGTGTGTCACATTGGCTTTGCCTATGTCATATAGCATACTCTGTGCTGTTGTTAACTGTGTGCTTTTCAAACAGACCTTGGCTTTTCAGAAAGAACTTATTTATGAATCTCATGAATCTCTCTATGTGTTCCTATACACCCCTCCTGTCCCTCCGTTTGCCTTTGTGTGTGTGTGTGTGTGTGTGTGTGTGTGTGTGTGTGTTTGTGTGTATGTGACTGTATGCATGTATGAAAAAGACCACAGAGTGACAGTGCACTGTGAGTATTGTCAGTGTGTCGATTTGCCTCTGTGTGTGTGTGTGTGTGTGTGTGTGTGTGTGTTTGTGACTGAATGCATGTATGAAAAAGACCCCAAGACCACAGAGTGAAGGTGCATTGCGAGTGCTGTCAGTGTTGTAATGGATGTGTGTGTGTGTGTGTGTGTTCACCGTAGGGAAAATATTATGCAACTGTGCATAAAATGTGGCGCAGATGTCTGGAGCAAACACAACAGTTAGATTTAGTGCAAGAGAGAGAGAGAGAGAGAGAGAGAGAGAGAGAGGGATGACAGTTAGACGAGTGAGTGCAACTGCTTCTTGCACCTGACCTCATTACATAGTAAAATCACAGGCCACTTGTCAGACTGCACACATGCTGTGCAGTGGCATGGTCTGTCTGACACACAAATATTGGCCTTCTTGTGTGTGTGTGTAAAAGTGCCTTGCCTCACATTATCTTTTTCATGTCATTCATCTCCAAGGGCTCAAATACTAATTGAGTGTGTGTGTGTGTGTCTGTGTTTGTATGCTGGGCTCAAATACTAATTGAGTGTGTGTGTGTGTGTGTGTGTTTGTATGCTGGGCTCAAATACTAACTGAGTGTGTGTGTGTGTGTGTTTGTATGCTGGGCTCAAATACTAATTGAGTGTGTGTGTGTGTGTTTGTGTGCTGGGCTCAAATACTAATTGAGTGTGTGTGTGTGTGTTTGTGTGCTGGGCTCAAATACTAATTGAGTGTATGTGTGTGTTTGTGTGCTGGGCTCAAATACTAATTGAGTGTATGTGTGTGTGTTTGTGTGCTGGGCTCAAATACTAATTGAGTGTGTGTTTGTGTGCCCCGAGGGCTTCGCCTGCCCCCAGAATAGAATAGAGTAGAATAGAATAGAATAGAATAGAATAGAGTAGAATAGAATTGAATAGAGTAGAGTAGAGTAGAGTAGAGTAGAGTAGAATAGAATAGAATAGAATTGAATAGAGTAGAGTAGAGTAGAGTAGAGTAGAGTAGAATAGAATAGAATAGAATAGAATAGAGTAGAGTAGAGTAGAGTAGAATAGAATAGACAGTGGCCTGAGCCCACAGGCACTCAGACATCATACCCACAGTTCACTGGAAGAACAGTATGAACAAACATTGACATATATTCACACACACACATACTTCAGTCAGTGCAAACTTGACATATATTCACACACACACACACACATATACTTCAGTTAGTGCAAACTTGACATATATTCACACACACACACACATACTTGTGAGTGCAACTCCTTATTGTGACAGCTTAAGAATGCGTTACTGCAGCAGTACAGTGATACACATAGTAAATGCACTGCAGCAGTGATACACATGCATTGCTTCATTACTGCACAGTGTCCACAGTGGAACAACAGATTGTCCAGAGCCCATTATTTTTTAGCAGCGTTAAGACAGTCTATACTGTCTGCCTGAAGGCAACAGTTCAAACAGGGAGTGGCCAGGGTGTCCTTTATAATGTTCTGGGCTTTCATGAGACAGCGGGAGCTGTGGAGGTCTTCCAGCGTGGGGAGTGGGCAGCCAGCAATCCTTTGGGCGGTGTTGATGACCTTCTGGAGCACTTTCCTCTGAGCTACTGTACAGCTAGTGTACTAGATGCACATGCAGTATGTTAGTATGGTTTCCATGGAGGCTCTATAGAAGGACACCAGCAGTCTCTGTGTGATATCATTCCTCCTGACTATTGTGTGTGTTTGTGTGTGTGTGTATGTGTGTGTGTGTGTGTGGTCTGTGGGAGAGAGAAAAGAGTATGTGGGAGGAAAGGGCCTCTGGTGTGGACGGTCTTCAACACCACCTCCACACACACAGTCTTCAACAACACCCTCCACACACACAGTCTTCAACACCACTTCCCACACACACAGTCTTCAACACCACTTCCCACACACACAGTCTTCAACACCACCTCCACACACACAGTCTTCAACAACACCCTCCACACACACAGTCTTCAACACCACTTCCCACACACACAGTCTTCAACACCACCTTTCACATTCAGTGTCTTCAACACCACCCTTCACTCTCCATACTCAGTCTTCAACACCACCCTCTACACTCTCTGTCTCACTGTCTTCAACACCACCTACTACACTCACTGTTGGTTAGCAAATGACTGCTGGCCCTTGAGCTGCAGCACCACTGCTGTTAATGCAATGCAAGTGAATGGAAAACATTTGAACCATAAAATGGCACATTGGCACCATGAGGTCATGTGATGAACTACAGTGTGTGATGCAACATGCACATGCAGGAGGTGCTGTAGTGTAATTCACCAACCTGAGAGTGAGGAGTGTGTGGTGTGGAGGTGCTGTAGTGTAATTCACCAACCTGAGAGTGAGGAGTGTGTGGTGTGGAGGTGCTGTAGTGTAATTCACCAACCTGAGAGTGAGGAGTGTGTGGTGTGGAGGTGCTGTAGTGTAATTCACCAACCTGAGAGTGAGGAGTGTGTGGTGTGGAGGTGCTGTAGTGTAATTCACCAACCTGAGAGTGAGGAGTGTGTGGTGTGGAGGTGCTGTAGTGTAATTCACCAACCTGAGAGTGAGGAGTGTGTGGTGTGGAGGTGCTGTAGTGTAATTCACCAACCTGAGAGTGAGGAGTGTGTGGTGTGGAGGTGCTGTAGTGTAATTCACCAACCTGAGAGTGAGGAGTGTGTGGTGTGGAGGTGCTGTAGTGTAATACTACATTGGAATATTATCTTTTTACTGTTATTGGGAGGAGCCGTGTGGTCCACAAAAGGGAGACTGAGTTGATGCAGGTCTTGTTCCTTTGCGCCAGACTGCTGAGGGTGAGTCTTCATCAAGCATCATCGCACGAGTAGCAGAGAGAAAAAGAGAGGGAAAAAGAGCGGGAAAGAGATGAGTCAGTGAGAGAGCGAGAGAGAGAAGAGAAGACAAGAAAAGGAAAGAGTAAACATTAAAGAGGAGGAGAGTAAATGATGCAGTGGAAGAGAAAGAAGGACAACAGAGAGAAACCATACTGCATACTCTCTCGCTCTCTTTGTCTCACACACACACACACCCTCGCACACCGCTATGGAGCATTCACTCTGATCTCTTTATCTTTCTTTAACACACAAGGCACCCACAAGTACACACACACACACACACAGGTAGGATTGCTGCACCACAAAGGAACATTCACTTGAAATTTTCCTTTATACACAAAGCACCCTCTCTCTCTCTCACACACACACACACACATGCACAGGAAAGCCCATTAAAATTCTTCACAATTGAGTAATATGTTTTAACTCAGAATCATTTCTGGAGCTGAAATCTTGTGATCTTGTAATATTTACTAGTTAATACTTGGAAATGTGTTTTGGATCTTGCAACACACACATAAGACAGACAGCGCAGTAAGAGAGTTTCAGAGTTAATGCATTTTACTGAACTGGATTTGACGTAAAATAAATGTCAGTGATGATAACTTTTGCTGCACTCTTTGCAAGGCTGGTGTCAGAGGTCACTGTATACTCATGCACTGTGTTTTATAAGATAGGTGTCAGAGGTCACTGTATACTCATGCACTGTGTTTTATAAGATAGGTGTCAGAGGTTACTGTATACTCATGCACTGTGTTTTATAAGATAGGTGTCAGAGGTAGCATATTTCTTGACTGTATTTTGTAACATACTCAGATGTCATGTGTATTGTAACATACTCAGATGTCATGTGTATTGTAGAATCAGATGTTTCTGTAAATATACTTGGCCAGTAAAGCTGACTTTGATTCTGATTCTGATGTTCTGACTATATGATAGACAGGCCTTTAAGAACAACTTCTGATCTGGAAAAGAAATGATTTATTTTGGGGGGGCAGGAGACTCTGCAGAATGTGATGAGATGGCAACACCAGATTACTCAGGAACCTCTAATCACAGAGAGGAACTACTCAGAAACCGCTAACCACAGAGAGGAACTACTCAGGAACCGCTAATCACAGAGAGGAATTACTCAGGAACCTCTAACCACAGAGAGGAATTGCTCAGGAACCTCTAATCACAGAGAGGAATTGCTCAGGAACCTCTAATCACAGAGAGGAATTACTCAGGAACCTCTAATCACAGAGAGGAATTGAATGCAATACATGGGTATGAAATTGATGTAAAGCTGTATTAATATGTATTTTTATGTAAATTCAAAGTTGATTGTGAATCGTTCATCATAGTGATTAACGAGTTACACCGTTGGAGGTTTGCCATCATGCCATCAGTATGACAAAAACTCAGCGAGTAATCTGACAGAGAACAATGGGTGTGGCCGTCAGGGGCCCGGTGCGGACCTCGGTGCGATCCTTGGTGAGGTCATCGGTGTTAAAGGAACACCTGGCAAAGTTTTAGGTCAATTTACCAGCTTCGTAGTCACTTTGATGGTTAAATGGCTGATTAGAGGGTGAATGAAGGCTCTTTTGGCCTCTATAGCTTAGTCGCAGTTACAGACACTTGCAGTTTGAACATGTTGGTCATGTTAAACATAACGTAAACAACGAGAGACAGAACTGACTCCAGCTTTTGGCCACAGCACCCATCGGGATCCATCGGGATCCATCGGGATCCGCCCTACCTAACACCAGCTTTTGGTCACAGCACCCATCGGGATCCATCGGGATCCATCGGGATCCGCCCTACCTAACACCAGCTTTTGGCCAGAGCACCCATCGGGATCCGCCCTATCTAACACCCGCTTTTGGCCACAGCACCCATCGGGATCCGCCCTACCTAACACCAGCTTTTGGCCACAGCACCCATCGGGATCCGCCCTATCTAACTCCAGCTTTTGGCCACAGCACCCATCGGGATCCGCCCTATCTAACACCAGCTTTTGGCCACAGCACCCACCGGGATCCGCCCTACCTAACACCAGCTTTTGGCCACAGCACCCACCGGGATCCGCCCTACCTAACACCAGCTTTTGGCCACAGCACCCATCGGGATCCGCCCTATCTAACACCAGCTTTTGGCCAGAGCACCCATCGGGATCCGCCCTATCTAACTCCAGCTTTTGGCCACAGCACCCATCGGGATCTGCCCTATCTAACTCCAGCTTTTGGCCACAGCACCCACCGGGATCCGCCCTACCTAACACCAGCTTTTGGCCACAGCACCCATCGGGATCCGCCCTACCTAACACCAGCTTTTGGCCACAGCACCCATCGGGATCCGCCCTATCTAACACCAGCTTTTGGCCACAGCACCCATCGGGATCCGCCCTATCTAACACCAGCTTTTGGCCACAGCACCCATCGGGATCTGCCCTATCTAACTCCAGCTTTTGGCCACAGCACCCATCGGGATCTGCCCTATCTAACTCCAGCTTTTGGCCACAGCACCCATCGGGATCCGCCCTATCTAACCCGATCTTCCCAAGGCCCTAAGGTGATAACCAGTAGGACCTTGATAAAGGGTTTCAGGGCCCATCGTGCTCCCTCTATAAAGCACATAGTAATAAACACCTGGGAAGACCAGATGCAGAATGCCCATCAGTATATCACATACATACTGTATGTAAGCAAGGTCTCCCTGTGCGGTCCAATCCCAGACTCAAATCCGTGACCTCACTGCAACCTCGGATCAGAGAGGTTTACTAATGTTTCACACCTACACACCACACCATACCTACAATGTGTACACATACACATTGGCACTAATACACACACACACACATACACTCACCTTGAATTGAGATCTGAGCGTGCAAGTGAGCTAAAACCCCAGGCAGTTTGTTTAATTTGCTAGTACATACATTATGGCACTGGGCGGGAGATTTACCAGTAAGATAGCATACATGCTAGCCAGTTAGCTAAAACCGCATGGTGCTACACACTTCTCATGAGCTGTGAGGGAGGAGCTTTACAGCTGTCCAATCAGCTTGTGACTATCAGCTTGAGACTTGTTTTCAACTGGTGACAAAATCCAGTGCATGTTCAGTGTTGACCTGGAGTGTCAAAGTACAAATGAATGTTCTGCATTTCACAGCTATGTGCCTTTTCTGCTTGGACCCCAACTATTGACATACATGTATTTCCTATGATACGAACACTAATGAGACTTGTCTCTGGATTCTGGGATCATAGGGCCCTGGGAACATAGGTACGCTCCATCCACCAGAGATTGGCTACAGTAATGTGCTCCAATGTGACTTAGAGCTCCCCACCTTACTGCTCTCACCACTTTGACATGACTGTGCTATTGCTAAGATTATGCTAAAACAACATATTTCAAATGCTGCAAACATTTTATGAACACTGTTGTTACACAAACACAGTAAACACATGTAGGATGAGCCACCATGCACAATAGCAATAAACTTTAAAATATTAATAATTATTCAAATTATTTTAGGGAAGAGCCAATGGTAAATACTGCTAACAAATGTGAGGCGTGCTCAGTTTCCCAGTGACATTTCTGAGCTGTTTGCCTGAGCTCCAAGCGTGTTTACATTGGCCTTCAAAGCCTTCAGAGACTCATAGCTCATTTGGGAGAGAATGTAACACTTGCTGGGGATTATTATGTGCCGTGTGGCAGAACATGCTCTCTCTCCCCCTCCGCTTCCTGGGAGTAGACTGCTGCATAGGTACTGCTCTGCTGCACTTAAGAGACTTTGATTTCCTGTGTGTGCAGACAGCTGAAACACAAGCAAACAAAGTGCAAACAGCAGCTGAGGAGAAAGAGAGAGAGAGAGGCTCAGACAGAGGAGTGTAAACAGAGAGGGGAAAAGCAAGAGTGAGACTGAGAGAGAAAAGAAAGAGAGAGAGAGAGAGAGTGAGAAGAGAGAGATGAGGAAGATAGGGTGAGAGGAGGAGAAATAGAGAAGGTAGAAAGAATAAGTGAGATTGCGAGAGAAGAGAAAGAGAGAGGGTGCCAGAGAATCAGAGGAGACAGGGTGAGAGAGGGGAGAGGAAATAGGAAGGGTAGAAAGAAAGAGTGAGATTGAGAAAAAAGGAAAAAGAGAGGCTGATACAAAGAGATATAGGGCAGAAACGAGGGACAAGTGAACAAACATGACAAAGTCTGAAATGTCCCCAGTGTTTGCTTCAAATGAATGTCTGATCCGTCTTTCACAAAGAGTTGGTGGTGGTGCCCATGGAACTGGGGGGGGGGGGGGGGGGGCAATGGAATGGAAATCAGCCCAGGAGTTAAAAAAAACACACTCGCAGAACGATCAACTCTAAGTGCTTCTCTGCACAGGCACAGGCTCACTAAAGGCAGCAGGTTACACCAGACGGAACAGGCAGCCACCAGCGCCAATGAGGCCTCCTCATCTGGCCTGGAACTGGTCCTGATTTGGTAGATGGGCAGGTGCTGAAGACACACACATCACTCCTATAGAAGTGTCTCTGTGTGTAAGAGTGTCTCTGTGTGTCTGTGTGTGAGTGTGTGGAAGAGTTCCTACCAAAATCGAATTCTTTGTGTAAGTATACTTGGTCAAGAAAACTGATTGTGATTCTGATGTGTGTGTGTGTGTGTGTGTGTGTGTGTGAGAGAGAGAGAGAGAGAGAGTGTGTGTGTCTGGAAGCTTCTAAAGCAGATTCCTTGGGGAGGCACTGGTGGCCACAGGCCATTAGCATGGGATCTGCAGCCTACACACACTGCCTACGCAGGCCTGTTGCACGCTAGTGTGTGTGCGTGTGTGTGTGTGTGTGCTGTGTGTGTGTGCTGTGTGTCTGGAATAGTGTTGTTAACTGTCTGTGTTTTTCACATGTATGTTTGTGTGTGTGTGTGTGTGTGTGTGTGTGTGTGTGTAATGTTTTAATGCGGGTAGTCATTTTATGGGCTGTTTGTAAATAAGCACAGACACGCTGTACGCTGCTGCTGAGACTGTTACGAGCCAAGGCCATCACCCTACACTGCAGCCACTAGCAAAGTCATAAAACCATCCCGCAGTGCGTGAGTGGGAAGCAGGGCTTGTGTGTGTGTGTGTGTGTGTGTGTGGTGTGCCTCATGTAGCTGTGTGTTTGGGTCCATTCTGAAGTCATCTTAGCTGTGAGGGGCCTGTGAATATGTCTGTGTCTACGGGAGTGGGGGGGGTTCTACTGGGGCTGCAGTGACAGAGGGGGTGGGGAGTATTGTCTGATGCGGTGTAGCAGTGGTGTGGGGGGAGGGTGGTTGAAATTCAAGTTTGTGTGTGTGTTAGTGTGTGTTGGGGGGGGGGTGCAGCTGATGGCGAGAGGAGGTGGGGCTGGTGAGCAGTGGGGGTTGTAAAACTGGGGCAACAGAACCAGTGATGGTGGTAGGAGGAAAGGCTGCTCTGCTCTGCTCTTGAATATCTAATGAAGACAGGGACACAGTGTGTGTGTGTGTGCACGTGTGTGTGTGTGGGGGGGGTGTGCCTGTGTGTGTGTGTGTGCGTCTAATGAAGACAGGGACACAGTGTGTGTGTGTGCACGTGTGTGTGTGGGGGGGGTGTGCCTGTGTGTGTGTGTGCGTGTGTTTGGGAGGGGTGGGCTAGTAGAGGGACGTGAGTAAGGACAGCTGTGGTTTGCTTTTGTGGAATTTCTAATGAATACAGGGACACCAAAGCACAGAGCATAAGTGCACCACTGCTGCTGCTGGGGTAGTAAAGATGGCAGTGGGGTAATAGAGCTGGTGGTGGGGTAATAGAGCTGGTGGTAATAGAGCTGGTGATAATAGAACTGGTGGTTGGGCAATAGAGCTGTTGATATTAGAGCTGGTGGTGGGGTAATAGAGCTGGTGGTGGGGTAATAGAGCTGGTAGTGGGTAATAGAGCTGGTGGTGGGTACCTGGTGGTGGGTACCACTGGCGTGCTAATTTGTATGAAAGTAATTGAGTTCCTTTTTGTTCTTGTTGTTACTTGTCTGTCATATTTAATCTATTGTCTGTCTTTTTTTTTTTGTTTTTGTGTGTGTGTGTGTGTGTGTGTGTGTGTGTGTGTGTGAGGGGGGGGTTATCATACTATCTTCTCCTGTAATCTTTTCCCCCATGGGGTGACTGCACTACAGAGCTCCAGTCTCCTCCAAACAGTAAGGAGAGAAGAGTCACATTCACACAGACAAGAGATAGATAGATAGAGAGAGAGAGATAGACAGAAAGAAAGAAAAATTGTCTTACATTTTCAAGGAGGGTTGCATAGCACGCATCCTAACTGCATCCTAACTGCATCCTAACTGCATCCTAACTGCATCCTAACTGCATCCTAACTGCATCCTAACTGCATCAAACTTGCAGAAGGTGCCAATATGAAGGCAGGCAATTAAAGAGAATAAATGAACACCCAGTTGAGCTGCTTTAATATGTTGAGTGGATTGGAGGGTTGTTTCCCAAGCAGAAGGCTGTGTTGATGAGTGTGTTAGGATGCCAGAGTGAGAGCTATTGAGCTCTGAGATGCTCACTCTGCATATGCTCAGGCAAAACATCTCCATTCTCTTTGATGTGTCCATGCGGTGAGTCTTTAGCCCTGGTCTTCACGCAGAGACGACTGGCCAAAAAAACAGTTCCAACCCACCTTGGAAAGCAGCTCCCACCACTGCGACGCTACCGCTGCTATCTCACCAACACCGGCTTATGCTACCACACGCTTAAGAAAAACTAAACAAATACACACACACAGCTATGCATTTGAAGTCGTTGCTTGATGCAAATGAAGCCCCTGCAGAGCAAGCGAGAGAGATCAGTATCTGTCAGGCTGTCGGCTGCTGTTTCCTCTCGCTCTGTGTTTATCAGTGCTCAACAACACCAGACACCAGCCACATTTATACTCCCAATCTGCCTGTGTGTCTGTGTGTCTGTCCGTCAGCACAGCACAATTCAGCATCCCCGACACACACAGGCCTGTCCAGTGCTAGACATCTCCACCCAGCACTGCCTGAAGCCCTCTCATTCCAGAGCCTGCTCTGTGCTCTGCCACGCGACGCTTTGAGCTCTGCTCCATCTGCAGATCAGCACTGCCTGAAGCCCTCTCATTCCAGAGCCTGCTCTGTGCTCTGCCACGCGACGCTTTGAGCTCTGCTCCATCTGCAGATCAGCACTGCCTGAAGCCCTCTCATTCCAGAGCCTGCTCTGTGCTCTGCCACGCGACGCTTTGAGCTCTGCTCCATCTGCAGATCAGCACTGCCTGAAGCCCTCTCATTCCAGAGCCTGCTCTGTGCTCTGCCACGCGACGCTTTGAGCTCTGCTCCATCTGCAGATCAGCGCTGCCTGAAGCCCTCTCATTCCAGAGCCTGCTCTGTGCTCTGCCACGCGACGCTTTGAGCTCTGCTCCATCTGCAGATCAGCACTGCCTGAAGCCCTCTCATTCCAGAGCCTGCTCTGTGCTCTGCCACGCGACGCTTTGAGCTCTGCTCCATCTGCAGATCAGCGCTGCCTGAAGCCCTCTCATTCCAGAGCCTGCTCTGTGCTCTGCCACGCGACGCTTTGAGCTCTGCTCCATCTGCAGATCAGCGCTCGCAGCACCTCTGTCTTTTCTGTCTCTGATGCGCCCAACTGACGCACAAGGCTTCCCAGTGGATGTGATCAGAATGAGAGGCAGCAGGTTATAAAGTATAAAGAAAGAACTGATGCAGATGAATATTACAGCTGATCCTCCATGTTATGCTCCTTCGGGGCAGATTATTATGGTCTCTTGTCCCGTATGGATTGGAATTGCTGTGCTTAAACATTAAGTGCACATTAGTGGCTTTGAGTGACACTAAGTAGGCAATGAGAAGAGATGAAAGGAGATGAAGTCTCAAACAGACTGCGACCTCTGGGGAATAAAACACCACCACATTAAACAACAGTCTCTGTATGCAGCCAAGATACACAACACACCACTGCACTTACAATATACAACACACAACACACTACACACCTCTCACAATTAACAGAATGTTCTCCCAAAATATAAAGGACAACCAACCAACACTAGATTCCTAAACGAGAATATACAGCACTGCACTCCCTACTGCGAATATACAGCACTGCACTCCCTACTGCGAATATACAGCACTGCACTCCCTACTGCGAATATACAGCACTGCACTCCCTACTGCGAATATACAGCACTGCACTCCCTACTGCGAATATTCAGCACTGCACTCCCTACTGCGAATATACAGCACTGCACTCCCTACTGCGAATATACAGCACTGCACTCCCTACTGCGAATATACAGCACTGCACTCCCTACTGTGAATATACAGCACTGCACTCCCTACTGAGAGCACTGCACTCCCTACTGTGAAAATACAATACTACACAACTCCTTCCTTACTTAACAGAGGGGCCACTGGAATAGGATTCAGATGGAGCACAATTCCTATTGGTTAACATGGAGCGACTTGACTGAAGGAGACCATTTCTGCTGGGGTGGTGATAATGACAGTGACTGCTAACCCAGCTGGATACTCGATTAAAATCCCTCTCAAGGTTGAAGAAGAATCACTTCAGGTATTTTTAGATCCCTGAGTAAGAATCAGAGGGGCACATCCAGAGGAAGCTCTAAAGTCAACATTGAATCCCAGGGAGGAGTCAAGTCTATTGTTAGCCTTACAGTTACAGTTACCGTGGAGACCGCAGCATCAACCAAAAGGACACTTTGCTTTTGCCAAGTTCCAGCATGTGCATCTGTTCTTCACAGGATTTTGGGAGAGTAACTTTCAGCTTTAGATTTGCCTTGAGCCCTGAAGCAGGCCAGCCTCCAGGAGACCAACTCTTCTGTCTCTCCACTGAGAAGCACATCATCTGCACACATTAACAGCTGCAGCTGCCACTTTACTGATGAGGGATCCAACAGCTGAGCAACAAGATATCATGGAGTTGCACATTCAAGTTTACATTGCAAGTTTTCTGCACAACATTTGAAAATATGAAAAGACTTACATAGTTCACCTGTGTTTCGCTTCAGCTATGTGTGAATGCATCTTGGTGCCAGCAGTAGTTTTTTTTAGAAATTCCCAGCTTTAATGGTTGTTAGAGTATGTAATTGCAATTGATATCATTCACGCTGTGTGTGTGTGTGTGTGTGTGTGTGTGTGTGTGTGTGAGTGGAGACTGAATTGTCCTGTCTTTTATATTTCTAAGGATACTTAGCACAAATGCTCATCAAAGGTGGCCCACAGTGCTGTCGGTTGTCAGTGGCTCATTGCGTTTGTGCGTGTGTGTTTGTGTGTGCGTGAGAGTGTGTCCACTGTCAGTGGCTCATTGCGTTTGTGCGTGTGTGTTTGTGTGTGCGTGAGAGTGTGTCCACTGTCAGTGGCTCATTGCGTTTGTGCGTGTGTGTTTGTGTGTGCGTGAGAGTGTGTCCACTGTCAGTGGCTCATTGCGTTTGTGCGTGTGTGTTTCTGTGTGCGTGAGAGTGTGTCCACTGTCAGTGGATCATTGAGTTTGTGCGTGTGTGTGTGCATAAGTGTTTGTCGGCTGTCAGTGGCTCATTGTGTTATTATATCTCCAGCTGGACATTTGCCTTTGGCGGGATAGAAGGCTTACCTTACACACACACACACACACACACACACACACACACACACACACACACACACACACACACACACACACACACATATATACTTACCTGTTAGTGGTTCTCAGATCTGCAAAGAATTAGGGTAACACTATGGTTGAAGTGTCACCACTCGTCAGCATACATATGTGGCTTTATGTGTGTGTGTGTGTGTGTGTGTTGTAAGGGATGTGATAAAGACTGACAATGAGACAGAGTCAGGCTCTCAAGGCCAAAGACACACACACACACTCACTTTTCAAAGGGATGAGTGGGAGCAGGATGCTCTGCTTTGTTTGCAGGGCTTGTAAATAGACAAAAGGACATCACACACACACACACACACACACACACACACACACACACGCACACAAACACACAGACACATGCATGCACACATGCACACACACACAAACACACACACACACATGCCCACACGCACACACACACTGCACATTGTTAAAAAGTCTCCTGGTCTTATACCCTCATCCAAGCCAGAATAGATGAGCGCGGGGTGGGGGGGGGTTGCCTCCAAGCAAGCACTCCAAACGGCTCACACAGAGCAGACAAGAAGAGAGAGCGAGAGAGGGTGATAGAGTGAGATGGACAGATGAAGAGAAAGGAAAAGAAAGGAAAATGAGTTGTGAAGGGAAGGAACAGAGAGAGAAAGAGAAAGAGAGAGCAGAAGGAATAGATAAGGAGATGAGAAAAGGTCAGAAGGACTAGGAAGTGGGTGAGGGAAAGTAAGAGAAAGAGAGAGAGAGGGAGGACACTGACAGAAGACCCAATGTAAGTTTAATGCAGCTTTGTATCAGAGCCTCTTGAGCTGGTCTTCACAGCAGGCCTGCCTTGCCTCATTGGCTCAGTAAAGGGCACCAGGAGCATCATTTCTTCTCCGTGTGGAGATCAGGGGTGAAGTACGCCCCTTAAAGATTCAGAGATGGGGCATAGTACTACCAAGACAAATCACATCTGCCATCTGAGTGTAGCCTGCTCAACGTGAGACTAACAATGTGAGACTCCAGTGCCTACATGCTTTTTTCTGGCTAACTTTCTGTCTATGCTTTCGTCCACTATAGTCCTATGTGGACGTCACTGGGTCTGTCTGCACACCTAATGCTGAGCTGTAGCTTCTAGTTACTAGTTGCTACTAGTGTAACTACTTTTATGCAAAGTGTGGCTGCAGCTCAGCTGTTTTCTGAATGTGATAGCTTTTCATTAGTGTTGTTACTGTTTGGCCAGGTAGACTGGTAGCTCCACAAGCATCAGCTCACAGCAATCTACATGTTCAGAGTAGCTTGTCCAAAGCTGATGCAGAGTCAGGGCTCAAGCAAGGGAATTCATATTTGCCTCTGCTGAATCACTCGCTAAATTATCACATTCAGATAACATCCACATATCACATGAAACTGCGCAATCTAAACTGTTCAATAGTGTTAGTCACTTGTTGCTGTGATCAATGGCTCCGAAAAAAAATCTAATTTAAAATGACATCAAATTTTATGATATTTCCAGTCTGTAGCTAGCTGTCCGTGGACACCCAACGGCTCACCACCTCTTTACACAACATGGCAAACATATATCAGAATAGGCACAGAAACCTCCCAGGCTGATGGGTATAAAGCACCTACAAAATGAGCCATTTCTGACTAATACAATTTAGAAATCACAGGACATTTCTGCAGTCTCACATGGCACTAGAAACACATCTGGTTCTTTGTGCATTCAGAGATTTGGCTTATTTAGATGTTACCATAAAAAAGGAGCATAATCATGTCATCCTGGAGTGTTAAAAGCCGTTGAGGTGGGGCTTGAAAGACAGCATGGAGGAAATGGCTCATATAACACACCTTGATGAGTGCTCTACATCTAATAGTAGAAATTAATGATTCATCTTTTTTTAACCTATTGTACAGCACTGGCAGGAATATGAAACTACTTTCACCCCTGGTGGAGACCAGCCTGTGTTTAACTCTCTCTCTCTCTCTCTCTCTCTCTCTCTCTCTCTCTCTCTCTCTCTCTCTCTCTCTGTGTGTGTGTGTGTGTGTGTGTAGCTGCTGTGATATAAATATTTGGGTTTCCTTGTACTTGCCATGCATTAATATTATAATGAATGTCTTAGTTCAGATTCTGTCAAATATGTTGTCCTCAGTCACTGTTTGAGTGTGCCAAGTAACATATTTAATAAATAATAAAGATCATGTGACATCCAGTGTTAAGTGACTGTGCCTTGGCTAGCCTCTAACCCTAACCCTAACCCTAGACTCCTGTGCCTTGGCTAGCCTCTAACCCTAACCCTAACCCTAGACTCCTAGACTCCTGTGCCTTGGCTAGCCTCTAACCCTAACCCTAACCCTAGACTCCTAGACTCCTGTGCCTTGGCTAGCCTCTAACCCTAACCCTAACCCTAGACTCCTAGACTCCTGTGCCTTGGCTAGCCTCTAACCCTAACCCTAACCCTAGACTCCTAGACTCCTGTGCCTTGGCTAGCCTCTAACCCTAACCCTAACCCTAGACTCCTAGACTCCTGTGCCTTGGCTAGCCTCTAACCCTAACCCTAACCCTAACCCTAGACTCCTGCAGTGTCATTAACATCATGTGAGGTTGAGAGATGCCTGTGTGTTGTGCTTGGCTTGACTAGCGTCACTCAGCTGGGAAGCTATGGCATGGTGGCCAGGTGCTTTTATCCATGAGATGTCTCTGTATTGTTCACATTGTGTGTATGGGATGTTTCTGTCTAGATGCATTGTGATTTGTAATGATGAACTGGTATAAGAAGGGGACACAGCCCAGAGAACTTTAGATTTTGATGCTGGAACTTTGTGTTGCTGGTGACACGTCTCCGGTCGTGATTTTTAATCTCTGAGTAAATGTCATTAAAGACGATGCCTTTTTACTCTTGTCTGTGTTGCTTGGTCTCTGAAAATCTTTATGACGCTGTGTGTACTGAATGAGAAACGATCAAGAAAGGGAGACATGAACCAGAACAGAACATAACATAACATCATGAATTTCCCTTCCCACACAGTTCGACCTTTGCCCTTATTATCTGTCTTATAAATAAAGCGTATCTGTTTAATGAAAAGGCGTTTTTTTTTAACAGACAATGCTGGGATTGTTTGAAAATGGTAAAGATGTCTATTTGTGTGAGGTTCAAAGAAAAAGAATGGAAATGAATGAAGAAGCCATTAGCACGGTAAGGTGAGGTGCAGCTATGGGCAACAGCACCCCGTCATACTCCCCAATAGTCGGAGGGACCGGCCTGTCTAGCCGAGTCTGTCTGTTACACCATCAGTGTCGCCCTCCTCAGGAGGCCACATGAAACTGTCGCTCATCTCAGCTTCTGTGTCAACAGCAGGCAGGAAGTTCCAGTCCTGTGTATCCACCAGTCCTTGCCCACCATCCTCCGTGGCTGAACCCCAGTGCTGCCAAGACCAGATGAAGGCCAACTAGCCTGGAGGCTTTAACACAACAAACTTGTGCCACAGCATGGAGACAGCCAGGTTATTTGCAGCAAGGATTCTGCAGGGTAGCTTGGATAATAGCCTATCCCACTTAGACGGCTTGGAATCGTACCCTGCCAGGCCCTAAGCCTGCAGTCCCTAGTGCCTTAAAACACCCCCAGGAACTTAAGCCCATCCCTTGTCCCCCTGCAAGACCCCTGGAGGTAAAGTCTGGCCCCTCCCACCTCATTCCTCCACAATAAACCCTTCACTCTTTCCCTAGTTGACCTCTGCCAACACACAGAGGAGAGAGAGGAGAGAGGTAGGGACAGAAAGCAGAGGGACCATGGAAATGAAGCACAACACTATGTGTGTATATACTATATATACTATATACTATATACAGTGCCCAGCATAAATGAGTAAACCCCCTTGAAAAGTAACATTCTAAACAATATGTCCATGAAAACAAAAAAATATTTCTACATTTTCACAGACTAACTTTATTATCACATCTGCTTAACATACAACACAAAAGTTTGCGTAATAATATAACAGATTACATATTTTTCAGTTTTACTCAAATTAGGGGGGAGCAAAAGTGAGTACACCCCACTGAAAGTCTCAGGGCAAAGCAAGATTTTAGACTGCAAATGTCTTACCATTTACCAAGAATTCAACCACAGGTGAGTATAAAAGGGTGTTACTCTAAGAAAACCCCTCCCCATTTCCTGCTGTCAGCAATGGCACCACATGGAAGAGAAATTACACAAGACCTGAGAAAGACAATTATTTCCTTACACCAGAAAGGTAAAGGCTACAAGAAGATCAGCCAAGCTTTACTTATTAGTCAGAATACTGTAGCAAAAGTGGTACAAAGATTTAAGAAAAATGGAAATGCGACCATGTCACAGAGACGTCCTGGTCGTCCACGGAAGATAACACCTTGACAGGAACGTCTTCTGATGAGAAGGGTTGAAGAAAATCGGCACACAAGTTCACTACAGTTAGCTAAAGAAGTAGAAAGCCAAACGGGGGTGACTGTTTCCCGTGACACAATACGCCGTACACTGCAGAGGAATGGCATGCATGGATGCCGTCCACGAAAGAAGCCTCTCCTAAAGCCCAGGCACAAAAAAGCCCGCCTAGAGTTTGCCAGGGCCCATGCTGACAAAGATGAAGGCTACTGGGACTCTGTATTGTGGAGTGATGAGACCCGAAATTAATGTTTTTGGAACTGATGGCTTCAAAACTGTAAGGCGTCACAAAGGTGAGGAATACAAAGAAAAATGCATGATGCCTACAGTGAAGCATGGTGGTGGCAGTGTCCTTATGTGGGGCTGCATGAGTGCTGCTGGTGTTGGGGAGCTGCATTTCATTGATGGCATCATGAATTCAGAGATGTATTGTTCTATACTGAAAAATAAAATGCTACCATCACTCCGTGCACTTGGTCGTGGTGCACTTTTCCAACATGACAATGATCCTAAACAGACATCTAACGCCACTGTTGGCTTTCTGAAGAGGAACAGGGTGAGTGATTCAGTGGCCAAGCATGTCACCTTATCTGAACCCAATTGAACACCTATGGGGAATTCTGAAGAGACAAGTGGAGCATCACTCTCCATCCAACATCCAGTCTCTAAAACAGGTCATTACTGAAGAATGGAAAAAAGATTGCTGTTGCAAAATTTCCATACAAAATACTAGATGCACTAGTTTTGTTGGGGGTGTACTAATTTTTGCACCCCCCTAATTTGAGTAAAACTGAAAAATATGTAATCTAATTTATATTATTAAGCAAACATTTGTGTTGTATGTTATGCAGATGTGATATTAAACTTAGTCTGCAAAATTTTTGGAAATATTTTATGCTGGGCACTGTATATATATATATATATATATATATACTAGATCTCCTCTCATCCTCTGGTCTCCTCCATTTCCCTTCTCTCTCTAAGATGGGGGGCAGAGAGAGAGACTTACAAGTTATGAGAAGTGAAGTGCAGAAAGGGTTTGGTCCTGAGTAAACCTCTTCAGAGAGATGGGAGGGAGAGAGAGAGAGAGAGAGAGAGAGGAGCAGGAGAATGAGAGAGAGAGAGAGAGAGAGAGAGGAGCAGGAGAATGAGAGAGAGAGAGAGAGAGAAGAATGATAATGAGAAAGAGGGAGTATGGTCAGTGTCAGAGTGATGGGAGTATGTGGTCAGTGGTGTGTATGTGTGTGTATGTGTGTGTGCACATAAATAGGACTACCATTGACTGAGGCTCCACACACATCTGAGTGATCCATTCTTTTCAGGAAGCTTCCAGTCAGCAGAGAAAGAGAAATAGAGAGATGGAGAGAGAGAACAGAGGGAGAGAGAAAGGGAATGTGAGACACACTGGCATCAAATGCTATTTCAAAGGTCCTTGTAGGGTACTGTTGGGTCTCTTGTAGGGTACTGTTGAGTCTTTTATGGTTTTGAGGGGTGATGGGGCATTCCTTTTAAATGGGATTAAAGTCACTCAGTGAGGTCATTACAGTCAATCTTTCCAATAAAAATATTGATGATATGAATTAAACATCAGTGGACTTTGGGCCCAGCCTGGTAGCCTAGCATGGACTAAGGCTTATCATGGGCTTAATATAGACTGATGCTTATCTTAGATATTTATATGCATTTAGCAGAGCCTTCTATCCAAAGCCACTTACATTTTTGCCGACTACCAATTAAACCAGGCCGTTCTCCCCAAGAGCAACTTAGGGTTGAGTGCCTTGTTCAAGGGCACAACCGTGGCAGCCAGGATTCAATCACACAATTTAGGTCTAGCATTGACTACTTAGCATGGGTCTGCCATAGACTAAAGTGGGACTAAGCCTTTTCGTAGGCCTATCATAGACCAATATTCCCAGCATTGACTAACATTGCTAGCATAAACTAACATATGCCTGGTATATTCCTAGCATAGATTAACATAGGCCTAGCACAGACATAGACTAACATTCCCAGAATAGACTAAAGCCACACATACTGACTGCACAACCATATTTCTGTAACAAAAACATTTGCCTTGGGTTAGTGTGGCAACCTGCCCTCGGTTAGGGTTAGGGTGGCCACCTGCCCTCGGTTAGGGTTCCTGTGGCCACCTGCCCTCGGTTAGGGTTCGTGTGGCCACCTGCCCTCGGTTAGGGTTCGTGTGGCCACCTGCCCTCGGTTAGGGTTCGTGTGGCCACCTGCCCTCGGTTAGGGTTCGTGTGGCCACCTGCCCTCGGTTAGGGTTTGTGTGGCCACCTGCCCTCGGTTAGGGTTAGGGTGGCCACCTGCCCTCGGTTAGGGTTAGGGTGGCCACCTGCCCTCGGTTAGGGTTTGTGTGGCCACCTGCCCTCGGTTAGGGTTAGGGTGGCCACCTGCCCTCGGTTAGGGTTCCTGTGGCCACCTGCCCTCGGTTAGGGTTCGTGTGGCCACCTGCCCTCGGTTAGGGTTAGGGTGGCCACCTGCCCTCGGTTAGGGTTTGTGTGGCCACCTGCCCTCGGTTAGGGTTCGTGTGGCCACCTGCCCTCGGTTAGGGTTAGGGTGGCCACCTGCCCTCGGTTAGGGTTTGTGTGGCCACCTGCCCTCAGTTAGGGTTCGTATGGCCACCTGCCCTCGGTTAGGGTTCCTGTGGCCACCTGCCCTCGGTTAGGGTTCGTGTGGCCACCTGCCCTCGGTTAGGGTTAGGGTGGCCACCTGCCCTCGGTTAGGGTTAGGGTGGCCACCTGCCCTCGGTTAGGGTTTGTGTGGCCACCTGCCCTCAGTTAGGGTTCGTATGGCCACCTGCCCTCGGTTAGGGTTCCTGTGGCCACCTGCCCTCGGTTAGGGTTAGGGTGGCCACCTGCCCTCAGTTAGGGTTCCTGTGGCAAACATGATGACTGTGGGAGGTGGTTAATGGGTTTCAGTTCATCCAAGATGCTGCTTTAAAAGTAGAGTTGGCAGCCCAGATTTGTATGTGTGTGTGTGTGTGTGTGTGTGTTTGTGTGTGTGTGTGTGTGTGTGTGTGCTTGAGTTGGCGGCTCAGATTACAAACTAGTCCCTGATTTATTAGCAGTTCTCTTGAGTTTGAGGTAAGTGTGATGTGTATCTTTGCCAAGGAAATAAGATGCAATTAAATCATTAACATCACTAAGTGTGACAATAATACCACAAAGTGTTACTCTTATTTAGATTTATTACTCATTCAGATGTACTTTAAGTCATTAATGCTTCAACCCTGTGCTCAATGGGGCTTAGAAAATACACTTTAGTGCTCTAATTGGGATAATACAGCAGGTAGTGAAACACCAAAATTACACTTTTACAGCCCTGACACACACACACATGTGCACACACACACACACTCACAGACTTTACATAAACACACATATCATCTAAAAAGGAGGTGAAGCTTACGGCTCTCTGAAGTGTAGAATGACACACCTGCTCTGAGCACCTGGAAGTGTTAGTATGACTAGGCACCACAGGGAGACAGAGACAGATAGATCCAGAGAGGGAGAGAATATTCTGGGTTAGGGTTAGGGTTTTCCCAGGCCTGAGTCTAGCATCTCAGATTCAATGCAGCTACATGCACACATGCAGCTGGAAGATATTGTTTGCACTAGTATACGACAGAAAAACTGCAAATGACAGTTTTTAGGATTGTTCACACTCAAAAATAAAAATGATCACACAATTAGCAAACAAACAAACCAAAAAAATACAAAAAGCAAGAAAACAGGAAAAAGCAGGAGAACGCCTGAGCAGATTTGCACAACATTAAGCACCAGCTTTGCTTCACGCTTTTTGTAAAACACTACTCACACTTTCAGACTTTCGACACAGAAATCGCTGATAAGGTCTCATATTTGCTGTTTAAAATACTGCACACATTCAGCTGAGCTAAAACACAGTTGCTGGATCACTCACACAAATACAAAATTGGGCTCATACACACTGTAGAGGTGAACAGATCTGTGACAATTCAAATATATGACCCTGGTTCGAATGACTGCATTACTTATCTCTCTCTCTCTCTCTCTCTGCACAAATGTCTCTGTATAACAGGCGCTTTCACTGCTATATCAAGATTTGGTGTATAGAGTGGCTGAAGGAAGAGATTGAAATTGAAAAAGTTTAAAAATGTGGGCTTGTTTGGTGTAGTATGTCCATATATTTTTGTCCCCTGCAGTAGTGTGTGATCATTTAAAGACTGTGTTAGTGAGATGAAAAGAAATAGCATTTTCGTGTGTGTGTGAATGTGTGTGTGTGTGTGTGTGTGAATGTGTGTAGGAGTGTGTATGTGTAGGTGTGTGTGTTTGTGTATGTGTAGGTGTGTGTGTGTGAATGTATGTATGTGTAGGTGTGTGTGTGTGTGTGTACATGTGTAGGTGTGTGTGAGAGTGTGTATGTGTGTGCGTGGGTATGTGAGTGTGTAAGTGTTTGTGTGTGTGTGTGTGTGTGTGCAGGTGTGTGTGAGAGAGTGTATGTGTAGGTGTGTGTGTGTGTGTGTGTGTGTGTGAATGTGTGTGCATGTGTGAGTGTGTGTTTTTTTCTGAGAACTCAGCTCATTTCCAATCATCCCTCCCAGCTTTTGGAGTGCAGGAAGTGACATCAGGGTCAAGGGCGAGATCAGAGGCCTACAGAAGCTCATGGAGAGAGAAGCGGCGGAGGGGCTCACACACACACAGACACACACACAAACACACACACACACACACACACACACAGAGAGAGAGAGAGAGGCTGAGACATGAAGAGGTTGCAAGACACACAGCGAGACGTCAGGAGTGATGCGGGAAGATCAGAGAAGAGGTGAGGGGAGGAGGGGCATAAGAGGGGGAGTGAGAGGGAGAGGGAAGGACAAAGAGAGAGGGAGAGAGGTAGAGAGGAGGAGAGGGAGAGAGGGATTGGGGGAGTGAGGGAGAGAGGGGGGTCTTTGACTGATCACGTGTGAATAGAGTGCTGTGCCAAAGCTGAGTATGTACACATCACACCAGTAGTATTACTTTGAAGACCAAATGCTCTGTTTGTCAACAAATGTAGACCATTTTATTTTAGAAGGACCTTTCACATGTTGGCCTCAACAATAACAATAACAATACAAAAACACTCAAAAACCTTTTAATTGTACTAAAACTTCTAGAACATTCCTTCATTTGCAGAGGTGTAAGGTGCCATTACGTTTACATTTCAATGCTCTCTGGGTAGGAAGTGATGTCACCTGGTTGAGACTGCGGTGAAATGAACACTTGTCCTGTTCAGTGTTTGCAGTTTCAACCTGAGTGGACATTAAATCTGGAGAAAAAAGTCAAGCCAGTATTGAAATCCAAATGAAAATGAAGATGATCAGAGAGGTGAGGAAACCAGAGTGGAAGAATATCAATGGTGTTTGTGTCACCGATCAGACAATACAGGTTCAGACCCTGGGCCACAACACCACAAAACACTGAACAAGTATACTTAAAAATATAGTTTATTATGATAAACACAAAACACTGAACAAGTATACTTAAAAATATAGTTTATTATGAGAAATATAAAACACTGAACAAGTATACTTAAAAATATAGTTTATTATGAGAAATATAAAACACTGAACAAGTATACTTAAAAATATAGTTTATTATGATAATATAAAAGTCCAAGGTCCCCAACCCTATAAAAAAGGTAACTAAACTACACTGTGCGTGAGTCTATGCAGTCCCACAAAGGCCACGGCCAGGCTGGGGGCAACGTCGCTCAGTCCAAGCCCTCGCAATCGGGATCTGCCCTTTGTGCAGCCCACGCCCGGTCCAGGGTGTCCTAGTTGCACTGCGCCGTGCACTAGGGTCGTCGTTGAGAGCAGCGAAATGAAGAACAGCAGTAATCAACAGCAAAACCAGCCGCAATCTAAGCCAGAGTCGCACACACACATAGGGGACAATCTTACGGCCCCTCAGCAAGGGTTAGGGTTAGGGGTTAGGGTTAGGGTTGCGCTCATCAGTCACATGAGCGTCGGCTGCGGCTCGGGTGCGGCGTTTAGACGAGCAGCGGTGAGCCCAACCGAGCGGGTGACGGTAGCAGGGCGGCCTTTGGCAGGAGGTCAGGAGGTCGCGCCAACAAAAGAAGTGCTCCAGGTGCACTGCGGAGCTGTCGGGTTGAGAAGCTGCAACAAATCAGTAGCCAACCGAGCGAGGCATTTACACTCATTCACACAGATGACACTCTTACGGCCCTTCGATAACAGAGGTTGCGCTCGCCACAGTCACATCCGCGCCAGCTGAAGCGTCAGTTGACGCTTTTAACAGTCAGTGTGAAGGTTAGAATATAATTTTATTCATTATATCTTGATGACACAAGGCTCCTTTCATCCGCCTTACTATTAGCTGTCAGATTCCTGACATCCACAATTGAACATGTTTTTGAATATAAAATATAGCATATATTTCACACTGCTATGCTGATGATACCCAGCTCTATCTGTCCTTTCCGCCTGACGACTCCACGGTGTCAACACGGATCTCGGACTGTCTTTCTGATATGTCTGCATGGATGAAAGGACATCACCTCCGACTAAATCTCTCCAAAACTGAACTGCTGGTCCTCCAAGCCAAACAAGCCATACATCACAACATCAGCATCAAGATTGACTCCCTGTCTGTTTCTCCCACCAAAGTGGCAAGAAACCTAGGTGTCATGATCGATGACCAGCTGACCTTTGCAGGTCACGTAGCCTCTGTGGCCCGGTTGTGCCCTTTTTCCCTATTCAACATAAGGAAGATCAGGCCGTACCTAACCCAACATGCAACCCAGCTCCTGATACAGGCTCTGGTCTATCTCTCTTGACTACTGCCGTGTCCTCCTATCAGGTCTTCCAGCCTGTGCTGTGAGACCGCTACAGATGATCCAGAATGCAGCTGCACATCTGGTTTTTATGATAGCAATATGCACTCTTTGCATTTACAGTTACATTTTCATTTATGCATTTAGCAGACGCTTTTACCCAAAGCAACTGAAAGCACGATGAAAGAAGCTAACAAAGAGTGCATATTGCTAACATAAAACCTGCACCATTTGAAGTAGAAAGTGCAAATGTGTAATAAAAAGTGCAGTATAAAAGAGAAATTAAGAACAAGATGTTAAGTGCAGAGGTGGAGAGGGCATCAGTTGATCTGCTAGCGCTTGGAAGGTCATTCCACCAGCGTGGAACCAAACATGAGAACAGTCAGGATTGACCTGCGCAAGGTGTTGGCGGTGCTAGATAACGTTCCTTAGAGAAGCGAAGTGGTCGGCGGGTGACATAGCCAACTAACTTTGTTAGTTTCTTTCATTGTGTTGCAGCCTGAATGTTCTCCTCTTTGGTAAGTGACTGTGGATAAAAGCGTCTGCTGAATGCAGACATGGAAATGGAAATGTATTTCTTACATTTCTTACAGATCACAGTGGGAGAGTGAGGGATCACAGAGAGAGAAAGAAGGAGAGAGAGAGAGATAGGAGTCAGCTCCACTCTACTCGTGCTGTTCCAGAGAGAGAGGGAGAGAGAAAGAGAGGGATAGAGAGAAAGAGACTTGTGTTGTTCCAGAGAGAGAGAGAGAGAGATTGCTGACAGCTCCCCTCTACTGGTGTTGTTCTATTAGACTCTGTGAGCTCATCTGCTCTGCTGATAGTTCCAACCCTCGTGATGCTCAGAATCCCATTGCCATTCATGCAAATTTGCCACCGATTTGATTTGAGGCGATTAATTAACAGGCGTTTCACAGCCGTGTGTGTGTGTCTGTCTGTGTGTGTGTGCGTGTGTGTGTGTGTAGAGTGAGTGAGTGAGCCAGCATCAGTACGGCTCTTACTTGTTGCCGTGGCGATTGTGAAAGATGCCACTCCTGACTGCCTCCATCACTGTCTCATCTGATCACTTTGGTTCCAGGACCCATCATTCATTTAGGAATTACACACACACACACACACACACACAGAGAATCCACAAAACTAAAGAAAAACAATGGAATAGTGGATTATATTGGGATATGCCAATTGCATATATTAAGTCCTTCTGCTTTATCTAGTAGAAGTAAGCACCAAACATCTAATCAGGACAGTCTCTCAAATGCCACCAGCAGTGGCTCTTCTGAGGTGCACTCCAGGGCTGTGAATGTATGTGTGTGTGACAGTGCGCTAACTGGATTCTCTGATGTGTGACAACGCTTGGCCAAGCGGCAGGTCAACAGTCATGTCAACTCGGACCAAAGTGAACATTCTGCAATCTGATGTGAACTGTCTGTCTGTGTGTGTGTGTGTGTGTGTGTGTGTGTGTGTGTGTGTGTGTATCCTGCTAATGTGCTGCTAACAGGTAGCATCTGCCTCCGTGCCATTGACAACGGGCCTATTTAAACCTGCTTACACCTGAGGCTCTGGAGATGATCTATTAATCTATTAATCCTGATTATTTTTCATGTGTCCGCAGTCTGGGTTAACGATGGAGGACACAGAAAGAAAGAGAGAGAGAAGGAGAGAGAAAGAGAGGGAGAGTAACCTTGGTAACATTGTCCTCAGCCGTCTTTTTTGAAAAATTTAGCTTGATTGTGTAGTTGTGTTTGTGATTGTGTGTTTTTAGGGGCGTTGTATTGTGTAGTTAGTGATGTGTTTTTAGGGCGTTGTATTGTGTAGTTAGTGATGTGTTTTTAGGGGCGTTGTATTGTATTTGTAATGAACGAGTTGAAGTAACGTACCTGTTTGAGGGCTTAGGCAATGCAACTACAGTGTCCTGAAAAGTATCTTGACACCGTAAGTATCTTTTTTGAGGATTTTGAGGTCTACTGATACCCACTTGTATCAAAATAGTGTATTCACAGCACACTCAAATACTGCTCTCAAAGCACTTAAATAGTGCTCTCAAAGCACTTAAATAGTGCACTCAAAGCACTTCAAAGCTCAGTTCTAAGCACACTGTTGAAAAGTACACCTTTCACCTTTCACCTTTCTGCGCTTCTTTTCCACCTGGACTTTTATCTTTTCCTCTCTTTTTTCATCTCCCCTCTTTTCCACATGTTGTGTTTCTCTCATCTCTCCCTCAGCTCTCCATCTCTTCTCCTTCCTCTCTCTCTCTACAATGATTGAGTGATGAACAACATTCTCTCTTCCCTCTCTCTCTCTCTCTGTACAGTGATGGAGTGATGAAGGGCACTCCTCTCTTCCCTCTCTCTCTCTGCAGAGATGAACAGTGATGTGTGGATCCATAGATGTGTGTGCAGGCGGGCCACCCCAGGCAGTGCAGCACAGCACAGACCCAAGCTCAGGCAGGAGGCCAGATAGGCCTCGTCTAATCTCCCCTCTCTCACGTTTCTAATCAGCAGAGAAGAGAGAAAGAAAAACCCAGGAAAGCTAAAAGCACAGAGGTCTCACACACTAACAGCTCAGGCACGTCCTACTGTGTGTGTGTGTGTGTGTGTGTATGTGTGCACACTACTCATTTAGAAAAAAAACAAAAAAAAAACTCCTCTCTCACACACTCACACACACATACACACAGAGGCAAACACATGCAGGCACACAAAATCCTCACAACCACACAACCACAGAAACACACACCAAAATAAAGCTGAACCTCTGGTGTCGAAGCCCAATTAATCAGAATAAAGCCTTCCATCTCCCTCTCCCTTTTCCTCTCCCCCCTTCTCTCTCCCTTTCTCTCTCTTTCTCTCTCTCCCTCTCTCTAACTCCCCCACCAGAGACCTTTGCCCAGTGCATGTCAGGCTTTGCTGATTTGTTTAACTTATTCACGTCAAGTCAAGTCAGGTGGGTTTTATCCAATCAGATATGAGTGCTGGTGTGTCTCTCTCAGCTAAAACCCTTCTGGTTCAGTCCTGTGGAGCTCCAAGTCCTGCCTCTGCCCTCATGTGCTCGCCTGTTTCCCAGGGGGCCAGAGGATCACGATAGAAATGAAGCAAACTGACCTTCCTGGAGCCAAGATGGCCACAAAGGAGCCTGGAAGCATTAGAGCCTGTAAACACAACCCCTTGAGCTGCAACTATCAATGTGTGGAAATACAGCATAGCAAGACATACACACAAACACACACACACACACACACACACTACCACCGTGTGCAAATGCCTATTATGGCATAACAAGACACCTGTGCCATATCACCTTTCCACACCCCCGCCTCTGCGGTTGTACAGCAGCTCATGAGCAAGTACACACACACACACACACACACACACACTCAGCGCCTGCTCTTCAGAGCGTCATGCATCACTGGCCTGGCCCCATGTCAAAGACGAGGCCTCTCTGTAAGTTTGCATTAATAATGCAGCTTGCATTTATCAGGTCTGGCCGCCCTGGAGAGATAGGAGAGAAGAGGAGAGGAGAGGAGAGGAGAGGAGAGGGGCAGAGCGTGGGGAGGAGAGGAGAGGAGAGGAGAGGAGAGGAGAAGAGAGGTGCAGAGCGTGGGGAGGAGAGGAGAGGAGAAGAGAGGAGAGGAGAGGGGCAGAGAGGAGAGGAGAGGGGCGGAGAGGTGCAGAGCGTGGGGAGGAGAGGAGAAGAGAGGAGAGGAGAGGAGAGGGGCAGAGAGGAGAAGAGAGGAGAGGAGAGGAGAAGGGCGGAGAGGAGAGACGCAGGGGAAATAAAAAGAACAGCCTGGCACCCAGGGGCTCACCGCGATCAAACAGAATAGCAGAGTGACATCATAATTCACCTCCCCCCTCCCTCCCACACACACACATCTGCCTTCCACCTTCACATTGCTAATGTAAACATGACGTGTGTGTGTGTGGGTGCGTGCATATGTTTATACCATGCATGCTAGTGCATGTGTGTTTGAGCGTGTTTGGAAGAGAGTGTGTGGGGATGTGTGTGTGTGGAGAGATAGTGTATGGAAGAGAGAGAGAGTGTGTGTGTGTGTGGAGTGATAGTGTATGGAAGAGAGTGTGTGTGTGGAGAGATAGTGTATGGAAGAGAGTGTGTGTGTGTGTGTGTGTGTGGAGAGATAGTGTATGGAAGAGTGTGTGTGTGTGTGTGCGTGTGTGGAGAGATAGTGTATAGAAGAGAGTGTGGTGTGTGTGTGTGGAGAAATAGTGTATGGAAGAGTGTGTGTGTGTGTGTGTGTGTGTGGAGAGATAGTGTATGGAAGAGAGAGTGTGTGTGTGTGTGTGTGTGGAGAGATAGTGTATGGAAGAGTGTGTGTGTGTGTGGAGAGATAGTGTATGGAAGAGTGTGTGTGTGTGTGTGGAGAGATAGTGTATGGAAGAGAGTGTGTGTGTGTGTGTGTAGAGAGATAGTGTATGGAAGACTGTGTGAGTGTGTGTGTGTGTGTGTGGAGAGATAGTGTATGGAAGAGAGTGTGTGTGTGTGGAGAGATAGTGTATGGAAGAGTGTGTGTGTGTGTGTGTGTGTGTGGAGAGATAGTGTATGGAAGAGTGTGTGTGTGTGTTTGTGTGTGTGGAGAGATAGTGTATGGAAGAGAGTGTGTGTGTGTGTGTGTGTGTGTGTGTGTGTGTGTGGAGAGATAGTGTATGGAAGAGTGTGTGTGTGTGTGTATGTGTGGAGAGATGGAAGAGGGACATCTCCATATTTGTAACACTATAAACACTATGGAGCCTATGGATGCCAGATTAGAAAGATCTTTCTGACGGACCTCAGGGCCATCCTCTCTGCAGACACACACACACACACACACACACTGTCTTTCTGCCACATATCTTCATGCCTGTCTGTTCCTGCTCCTGCAAACAAGCCTCATTATCCAGGATGAACTTTGATTAAAGCTGAAAATCAAAACAACACAAGTCCAGCCTCTCCCAGCCTCTCTCTCAGTCCAGCCTCTCCCAGCCTCTCTCTCAGTCCAGCCTCTCTCAGTCCAGCCTCTCCCAGCCTCTCTCTCAGTCCAGTCTCTCCCAGCCTCTCTCAGTCCAGCCTCTCTCCCAGACTATTCTCTCCCAGCCTCTCTCTCAGTCCAGTCTCTCCCTGCCTCTCTCTCAGTCCAGTCTCTCCCTGCCTCTCTCAGTCCAGCCTCTCCCAGCCTCTCTCTCAGTCCAGCCTCTCTCAGTCCAGCCTCTCTCAGCCTCTCTCTCAGTCCAGCCTCTCCCAGCCTCTCTCTCAGTCCAGCCTCTCTCAGTCCAGCCTCTCTCAGCCTCTCTCTCAGTCCAGCCTCTCCCAGCCTCTCTCTCAGTCCAGCCTCTCTCAGTCCAGCCTCTCTCAGCCTCTCTCTCAGTCCAGCCTCTCCCAGCCTCTCCCAGCCTCTCTCTCAGTCCAGCCTCTCCCAGCCTCTCTCAGTCCAGTCTCTCCCAGCCTCTCTCAGTCCAGTCTCTCTCAGTCCAGCCTCTCCCAGCCTCTCCCAGCCTCTCTCTCAGTCCAGCCTCTCCCAACCTCTCTCAGTCCAGTCTCTCTCCCAGACCATTCTCTCCTAGCCTCTCTCTCAGTCCAGTCTCTCCCAGCCTCTCTCAGTCCAGCCTCTCCCAGCCTCTCTCTCAGTCCAGTCTCTCCCAGCCTCTCTCAGTCCAGCCTCTCGCAGCCTCTCTCTCAGTCCAGCCTCTCCCAGCCTCTCTCCCAGCCTCTCTCTCAGTCCAGTCTCTCCCAGCCTCTCTCGCAGCCTCTCTCTCAGTCCAGTCTCTCTCAGCCTCTCTCTCAGTCCAGTCTCTCTCAGTCTCTCACTCAGTCCAGTCTCTCTCAGCCTCTCTCTCAGTCCAGTCTCTCCTAGCCTCTCTCTCAGTCCAGTCTCTCTCAGCCTCTCTCCCAGCCTCTCTCTCAGTCCAGTCTCTGTCAGCCTCTCTCTTAGTCCAGTCTCTCTCAGCCTCTCTCTCAGCCTCTCTCTCAGTCCAGTCTCTCCCAGCCTCTCTCTTAGTCCAGTCTCTCTCAGCCTCTCTCAGCCTCTCTCTTAGTCCAGTCTCTCTCAGCCTCTCTCTCAGCCTCTCTCTCAGCCTCTCTCTCAGCCTCTCTCTCAGTCCAGTCTCTCCCAGCCTCTCTCTCACTCCAGTCTCTCCCAGCCTCTCTCAGCCTCTTTCTCAGCCTCTCTCTCAGCCTCTCTCTCAGTCCAGTCTCTCTCAGCCTCTCTCCCAGCCTCTCTCTCAGTCCAGTCTCTCTCAGCCTCTCTCCCAGCTTCTCTCTCAGTCCAGTCTCTCCCAGCCTCTCTCTCAGCCTCTCTCCCAGCCTCTCTCTCAGTCCAGTCTCTCCCAGCCTCTCTCTCAGCCTCTCTCCCAGCCTCTCTCTCAGTCCAGTCTCTCTCAGTCCAGTCTCTCCCAGCCTCTCTCTCAGTCCAGTCTCTCCCAGCCTCTCTCTTAGTCCAGTCTCTCCCAACCTCTCTCTCAGTCCAGTCTCTCTCAGCCTCTCTCCCAGCCTCTCTCTCAGTCCAGTCTCTCCCAGCCTCTCTCTTAGCCTCTCTCCCAGCCTGTCTCCCAGCCTCTCTCTCAGTTCATTGTCTCCCAGCCTCTCTCTCAGTGCTGACCTAATGTACTCATTCCCTCCTGTGTGGGGGAGCCACTGTAGAGGCATGAAGCCCTGTGGCCAGGAAACTAGAAGATGCGCCTTACTCTCTGTCTGTCTGTCTTTGTGTCTGTCGGTCTGTCTGTCCTCCTGTGTGTCTGTCTACTTGTCTGTGTGTCTGCCTTTGTGTCTGTCAGTCTGTCTTTCTGTCTGTTGGTCTGTCTGTCTGTATGTCTGTCTGTCTTTGTGTCTGTTGGTCTGTCTGTATGCCTACCTGTCTGCCTGTCTATCTGTCTGTCTGTCTGTCTGTCACACAAAGACACACTGTGGGTGTGTGAAAGCGAGAGAAAGAAGAGGGATACACAGGGAGAGACAGAGATTTTGTGGCTAGATTGTGGAGAAGAGAATGACAGAGAGAGAAAGAGGGATAGAGTGGGAGAGACAGGGAGAGAGAGAGAGAGACACACACATATGTCCATTCACCCAACACACACATGCACACACACACACACACACACACACACACACACATATATTCATACACACACGCCAATTCACATTAAACAGTTTTTAATAGGCCTTAGCACAGACACGCCTTCACTTTCTGCGCAGAATGAGGAGAGCTGACCTTCCCACTTCTGCACTCGCCACCTTCTACATGGGTGCTATTGAGAGCATCCTTACCTGCAGCCTCTCCGTCTGGCACGGCAGTTGCTCAGCTGCGGACAAGAAGGCTCTACAGAGGGTAGTGAGGACTGTTGAAAAGATCATCAGATCACCCCAACCAGCCATTCAGGACTTATACACATCACACTGTTCCAAGAGAGCCATCAATATCATCAAGGACACCACCCACCCAGCACACAAACTGTTCTCCCTCTTACCATCCGGAAAGCGCTAACGCAGCATGCGGTGCCACACAAATAGACTGAGAAACAGCTTCTTCCCACAAGCCATCAGGCTAATCAACACAATGAAGAAGATTCCATGAACATTCCATGAATATGTTACTGCCATCCATAAACAATCTCACACACACTGAGGTCCATGGTGCTTTCACATTTGCACTTTACTTAACTGCACCTTCACTTATTGCACCTTACAAATTGCACATTCACTTTTTCCAATCTACACCAGCTACCAAGAAGAGCTACCTCGAACTTTCCCTCCTTGCTGGAAGCGTATATGTTTACCTGTATGCCGTATGTCTTATGTCTATTTATTGTGGATGTCTGTGTGCACTTCATGTCCATGAGTGTAGCTGTGTGTTTTTTGCGTGAGTGTGTGTGTGTGTGTTTCTAGTTTAAATTGCACATTTGGTGTCTGGTGAAACGCAGTTTCAGTCCTCTGTGTAATGCCTGTTACATAGTGAATTGACAATAAAGTACACTTTGACTTTGACTTTGACTTTTGACTTTTGTACAAATGGCACCAGCGTAGTAAGTGCAAAATGATAAACTCTCACAAAGCCTTTTCCTGCCTGTGATCATTTCCATGCATCATTTCTTCACTGCAATGCCTATTTCCTGCTAGCATAGAAATGCAATGTTAGCTCCGTGGATCTTGCTCTACCTGAACTAATACGCACTGTGAACTTGCGTGTTCAAACAGGCTTCACAAACCTTCAACTTGAAAGCTTTTGTGAGATATTATAGATGTTAGAGTGAGTGAGATATTAGAGTGAGATACTAGAGTGAGTGAGATATTAGAGTGAAATATTAGAGTGGGTGAGATGTTAGATTGGGTGGGATATTAGAGTGAGATAGTAGAGTGAATGAGGTATTAGAGTGGCTGTGGTAGTGTGATAGAGAGAAAGAGAGAGGGAGAGAGAAAGATTCAGGGAGGTTTGGAGCACTGTTGTTGCTTTCTTATCTATTAGAGTGACACATTAGAGTGATAGAGTGGTAGAGTGGGAGAGTGATAGAGTGGTAGACTGATAGAGTGATAGAGTGACAGAGTGATAGAGTGGTAGAGTGGTAGAGTAATAGAGTGACAGAGTGGTAGAGTGGTAGAGTGATAGAGTGGTAGACTGATAGAGTGGTAGAGTGGTAGAGTAATAGAGTGGGAGAGTGATAGAGTGGTAGACTGATACAGTGATAGAGTGATAGAGTAGTAGAGTAATAGAGTAATAGAGTGGTAGAGTGGTAGACTGATAGAGTGATAGAGTGGTAGAGTAATAAAGTGGTAGAGTAATAGAGTGATAGAGTGGTAGAGTGATTGAGTGGCAGACTGATAAAGTGATAGAGTAGTAGAGTAATAGAATGATAGAGTGGTAGAGTGGTAGAGTGGTAGAGTGTTAGAGTGGTAGACTGATAGAGTGATAGAGTGGTAGAGTGGTAGTGTTAGAGTGTTAGAGTGATAGAGTGATAGACTGATAGACTGATACAGTGATAGAGTGGTAGACTGATAGAGTGGTAGACTGATAGAGTGGTAGAGTGAGATATTCAGTGAGATTCTGGAGTTCTATCACCACTCTTTTTCTCTTGACTTGTTTCTTTCCTTGTTTCCACACCTCCTCACATTGCGATGTTGTTGCAGTGAGCTGAGCTGCTCCACGGGGCGTCTCTTCTGAGATGCCCTGTCATGTCTCCTCCACAATGCGCTTGCCTACGTCAGAAGTGCTGAGACAACACCGTATCACCTGGCTGTGCCTCTCTGGAAACCCCTTTATCCAAGAACACCTCACTCGGAGCCCTGCCATTGTGGCAGGAAATCAAGAAGTGCTGGCCTGAAGATGTGTGAAACACACACACTTGCAGGGTATAAAGGAATTATTGCAGGTAAATTGCAGCTGTTTGCTGTTGATGTTGATGCTGTTTGATGATTTGCCTTCATAAATTAATCAAAGATGAGGCATCGTTTTTTTAACTAATACAGTTGGCAAGGCAAGTTTATTTCTATGGTGCTTTTCATACACAGAGGCAGTTCAGTGAGCTTTACAACGATGACGGCAACAAACAGAAAATAAAATGACATAAAAAATGACCAAGAAAAAAGTAAAAAAGTAAATGAAGTGAAACCCACTGCGGACCAAATCTGCATGTGGGACAAACGTGTTTAGCCCTTTATAACAAGGGATTCTTTTCTTCTTTTCAGTGTCTTTGCAATGAATGAATTCATCCATTATGGGCTCCATTAATTTCTCAACTAACTTGTTTGATTATAATAAATCAATCTTATGTTTTTCTTACTTTTATTTCTTACTATTCAGAGTAAAAAGGCATTTTTCTAACCTCCCCCTGTAATGCACAACATGGGTCAAAATGACCCGGATTCATTTCCTATGGAATTTCATGTATCACAGGGGGGTTCTTTGGTTCTTATGGAATTTCATGTATCACAGGGGGGTTCTTTGGTTCCTACAGAATTTCATGTATCACAGGGGGGTTCTTTGGTTCCTATGGAATTTCATGTATCACAGGGGAGTTCTTTGGTTCCTACAGAATTTCATGTATCACAGGGGGGTTCTTTGGTTCCTATGGAATTTCATGTATCACAGGGGGGTTCTTTGGTTCCTACAGAATTTCATGTATCACAGGGGGGTTCTTTGGTTCCTATGGAATTTCATGTATCACAGGGGGGTTCTTTGGTTCCTATGGAATTTCATGTATCACAGGGGGGTTCTTTGGTGTGTACTGGTGTGTATTTTATCCATTAGTTATGTATACATTATCTTTAATTATTATTCATTATCTTATTGTTTTGGAATGACACAAATCATTTTATTATTTTTTGTCTTCATTGAGTTTTTCTCCATTCCATTCCATCCATTCCATCATTTTTGCAGACATGGATCAAAAATGGTTCAAATACATTTTCTATGCAATTTCCCATATGAATATGTGTTATGTGTGATATCATTCAGTACAACAGTTAGACATGTTTGTCTTACTTTCCTACTTCTTCACTTCTTAACTCAAAGTGTCAAAACTGTAGGTCCTGTCTACGCAAATGACAGCCTCTCACAAAACAATATTTTATGAGTTGCAAAGTCACAGACACAGTATTAGAGAATGACAGGGAGGACAATTTTGATTGGGCTGTTTTGGTATTTTGTGCAAACAATAACTTTACGGTCGATCTCTAGCTCTCTCTCACTAGGCTATTAATCAGTCATAATGAAAGTTTCTTGCAGCTCAAACTGTCTTTTAAAAAGTAATAGGCCTACGCATTTCACCCTGTGTGGTCACAGCACAGTGTAGCCTATGGAAACATTAAAACAGCTACCTTACATTTCCACTGCCTGGAGCTGGTTTAAAGACAACTGAGTTGAGAGTTCTTCTATGTTATGCAAAGCTAATATAATTTTTGCAGGTTAGGATGTCTGAAACTGCATTTTGGAGGAATTATTCGCAACTCATAATGCAGGAAATGCAATATTTTAGTCTTGAATAAAACTATATTGCACTATATTGCATTTAGCCCACACAAAAATGCAGAGTGTTGGACTTTAAGATTTTACTGTGGCCTGTACTTTGCCTCATAACTATGGGTGGGCTACAGAATATTTAAATCTATTAAAATTCAGCGAAGAGTTTCCCGACCCAACCTACACTGATTGACATTAGGCTCTGATGATTTGTTCAGTAATGTGATGATGGATTGAATATCCTTTGCTGTCAAACAACAGCTACAAGGGATCAGTGAACCTTCTTTGGCCATTACAAAATGAACACAGGAAAGAAACGGTCAGTGGAGAAATATATAGAAATATATATATATATAAATCCATATCCTCTATATGGTCCAGTGTCTATATCCTCTATATGGTCTAGTGTCTATATCCTCTATATTATCCAGTGTCTATATCCCCTATACTGTATGGCCCAATGTCTATATCCCCTATACTGTATGGCCCAGTGTCTATATCCCCGATACTGTATGGCCCAGTGTCTATATCCCCTATACTGTATGGCCCAGTGTCTATATCCCCTATACTGTATGGCCCAGTGTCTATATCCTCTATACTGTATGGCCCAGTGTCTATATCCCTATACTGTATGGCCCAGTGTCTATATCCCCTATACTGTATGGCCCAGTGTCTATATCCTCTATACTGTATGGCCCAGTGTCTATATCCCCTATACTGTATGGCCCAGTGTCTATATCCTCTATATGATCAAGTGTCTATGCTAAACAGGTTTAAACAGAACACTTCAGACAGTAGTATAGATATCAGGTTATGACTTACAAGCGTGTAAAGTGCACATGTTGACATGATGGCGTCATTCAATGCAGCACCATATTAAAGTGCATACAGTACATCTGCTGTATCTATGGACTCATATCTCTCTGTAGAACAAAAATGTGTGTGGTCTAGAGACCCATATTACTGTGGTTGGTCTATAGACCCATATCTATATATAGAGACCCATATTATTGTGACTGGTCTATAGACCCATATCTCTCTAAATGTTTATGTATGTCCAAGCATTACTACATGTCTAATGTCTGTCAGGCTGTATAGTTTTGATGGAATTGCTGAACCAATTCATGGAAAGGACCAGAGGAGGTGATTTTGGAGGTTATTCCAGTGTGGAGTCACCCTCTAAGCATTGTGCTCAGAGAAATGGCTGCCTAACAGTGGGAGCCACTGATTGATATGATTTTTGATTTGGAGGAAGTGACATCCATTACAAGAAAGTGACAAAGTCTTTTGAGGTGTGACTCAAGTGAGGTGTGATTTAAGCGACAAAGCCCTATGAGGTGTGACTCAAGTGTACAGCGGGGGCAGGAGACAATAGGGGAGGGGGAGAGGGGGTCTACCTTCAACTAACCTGTGTGTGTGTGTGTGTGTGTGTGGGGGGGGGTGTTGGCAGGAGACAGAAGGTGAAAGGGGGGAGGGTAGGTCATAGCAGGATGGGGTCCATCAGGGAAGGAGGAAGGGGAGCAGATAAGCATTCAACATGTCTGATGGTCAAATTTGCCACTGCTCTTGCCATAATCAGTCATAGAGAAACACAAGCACACGACTCAAGAGGAAAACAGCAATAGTCAGTTCCATCAGTTTACTGTGGTTGGTCTGTGTGTCCATATCTCTGTATATGTTTATCTATGCTCATGTATGGCCGTGTGTCTACAGTCTGTCAGGCAGTAACGTTCATTGTATAGTTTACTGTATAGTTTATTGTGGTTGGCCCTAAATGCCTGATGTTGTCTGTGCTCCCCATTGAGGCCAGGTGAAGTGTACTCAAGATGACCTGTTTAGCTCTCTGCTCCGACAGCCTATTCGTCCCTGCACTGCTGAATGAGCCCAGGCAGGCAGGAGCTTGGAGCGCTGCTGTGGGAAAGGGCAACAGCTAAATAAGGAAGTGAATCTCATTGTCTGCCCCTCATGACGCAACATGCAGGCGAGAGAAGAGAGAAGGAGAGCGGGGGGGGGGGGGGGGGGAGAAAAATAGAAATATGTGGCGTCTAGCCTCAGTGCTGCCTGATGTATGATGTTTACTCGCCACTGGGTTTTGTTTTATGGCCCAAACGCATGACTAATGAGGATAAACATTTCAGGGGTGCCGTTAATCTGGCCTTGATGGGCGCCTCGGCAGGGAAAAATAACAATATAGGCGTATTGATTACTCAGTCTGGAGTCAGGCTGATCTGCATGAGGAGACAGGCACCTTGTCACCATGCAGATAGATCACAGCAGCAGAAGTATATTGGTGTGTGTGTGTGTGTGTGTGTGTGTTTCTATCAGTCTGAGTGTGATTGCGTGTGTTTATGAATGTGTGCATTTCATGCGTATACTTTATGTTTGTGTGTGTGTGTGTGTTGTGTGTGAAATGAATCTGTTGAAGGGTTTCTTTTGGAGACAAGACAGGCAAACTCCACCTGACACCAACTCACTGACACACACACATGCACACACACACACCAGGAAGGCTACAGTGTTATCCTGCCCTTGGGTAATCAAATTAGGAATCAGATTTTGACTGAAAATAAAACGATTGGTCAAGTCGTTTCTCCATCCTGATGCAATCTGATTAATCTGCACTTCTGAGGAGTTTCTAGTTTCTGTTGCTTATGTCCACTTCCTCCCATTGTTTTATTCTGTTTGGGCTCCAGATCCAGTCCAGATGGACCTGCAGCATTTTTCCAATTTGCTCCCATCTGGGTTTGTGCATCTAAAAACTCAGAGTTTAGATGTGTGTGTGTTTCTGCAGCCTGCACAGGACGATCTAAAAGCTCAATGATCCCTTCAGCCCACTGATAGATGACGCCTCTTTCCGTTTAAATTTGATTTGTGATCCTACGACTAATTATTAACTTGAAATGCAGCTTCATTCTCAATTCAATTCAGAACTTTGATTAGCAGTAGAACTGACCCCCCTCCACCACACACACACACACACACACACACATACACACACACACATACACACACACTAGCAGTCCCTCCTTAGGTCATCATAAAGGATGGAGGCAAGAGTCACCTCCTGGTGATTGCTTTTATTTTGGTCAAAAAGACACAGAGCAAGAAGCATTTCACTCCCCTGTTCTCTGTCCCTGTCTAATACACACACACACACACACACACACACCTACTCCTTACCTGACCAATTAAGCAACTGCAACAGATGTTGGTGTCAGTGGGCAGAGACATTGTACCCCCCACCCCCACCCCCACACACTCACTCACACACACACACTAGCAGTCCCTCCCTGGGCCACCACGCTCCGCTCCTCTCCTCTCCTGCCTGGCAGGCTGATGTAATGGCCTTGCCTTGGAGGCCACAGTAATGACTTTGCTGCCGGTTACAAGAGACTGGAATTAATTAAGGAGTGACCACCCTCTCTCACCCTCTGGGTTTAGGACCCCATTAGACAGGGAGAGAGCACAGCACACACACGTGTGTCTGTGTGTGTGTGTGTGTGTGTGTGAGAGAGAGAGAGAGAGAGAGAAAGGGAGAGAGACGTGTGTCTGTGTGTGTGTGTGTGTGTATGAGAGAGAGAGTTTATGTCTGTGTGTGAGAGGAAGTATATACATGGACATGAGTCTGTGTGCCTGTCAGAGTATGTTTGTGTAAGAGTGTGTATGTTTGTGTATCTATTAAAGACTATAGTGTGTGTGTGTGTGTGTTAGGCAGAGAGAGAGTGTGTACATCTGTGAGAGAGCTTAGCGTGTGTGTGTGTGAATGAAAGCTGTGTTAGTGTAGAGCATGTGTGTGAGAGAAAGAGCTGTGTTGGTGTAGTGCGAGTGTGTGTGGGATCTGTGTGTGTGACTTGTGTTAGTTGTGTGTGTGTGTGTGTGTGTGGTGTGTGTGTGTGTGTGTGTGTGTGTGTGTGTGTGTGTGATGGATGTCCTGCAGGTAGTGGGAGGCAGCCAGTGGAGCAGGGAGGAGCACAGTCACACTGCTGCTGCTGTGGAGATCTGAGATCTGTTTTTATCCCTGTCCTCTCTTTTTCTCTCTCCACCTCCTCCCCCTCTCTATATCCCTCTTTCTTTGTTGTTATTCCAGTCCCTCTCTTTTCTCTCACTCCTCTCCTCACTCTCTCTCTCCATCTCCTCCCCCTCTCTATATTCCTCTTCCCTTGCTCTTCTCCTCACTCTCTCACTCCTCTTTGTATTCTCTTCTTGTTGCCTTCTTCTCTCTTTCAATTTATTTTCTCTTCTTCTCTCTCCTCTGTTTCTACAACCTCTCACTCTCTCTCTCTCTCTCTCTCTCTCTCTCTCTCTCTCTCTCTCTATATATATATATATATATATATATATATATATAGTG
>PYXC01001718.1:390000-400000 GCA_015244755.2 Tenualosa ilisha | reverse complement strand
ATATCTATGTGTAAACAATAGTGAGGTCACACACACACACACACACACAAACACATCTATGTGTAAACAATAGTGAGGTCACACACACACACACACACAAACACATCGTTGTAACAATAGTGAGATCACACACACACACACACACACGCACACACACACACAAACACATCTATGTGTGAACAATAGTGAGGTTACACACACACACACAAAGAGACACATCAATGTGTAAACAATAGTGAGGTCACACACACACACACACACACACACACACACACACACACACACACACACACACAAACACATCTATGTATAAAGGCCCAACAGTAGGGGAGGTCACCAGGTTACACAGGTTTTTCACTCTTTTCCACATCTGCACAAAGCCCTGGGGCCCTGGGGCCGTGGGTGGTGGGGCCCGGGGCCGTGGGTGGTGGGTGGTGGGCCCTGGGGCCCTGGGGCCGTGGGGTGGTGGGGCCCTGGGGCCGTGGGTGGTGGGGCCCTGGGGCCTGGGGCCCTGGGGCCGTGGGGTGGTGGGCCCTGGGGCCCTGGGGCCGTGGGGTGGTGGGGCCCTGGGCCGTGGGTGGTGGGGTGGTGGGCCCTGGGGCCTGGGGCCCTGGGAACATAGGGCCTTGGGAACATAGGGCCTTGGGAACATAGGGCCCTGGGAACATAGGGCCTTGGGAACATAGGGCCCTGGGAACATAGGGCCTTGGGAACATAGGCCTGGACATCTTGGGAACATAGGCCTTGGAATAGGGCCTTGGAACATAGGGCCTTGGGAACATAGGGCCTTGGGAACATAGGGCCTTGGGAATAGGGCCTTGGGAACATAAGGCCTTGGGAACATAGGGCCCTGGGAACATAAGGCCTTGGGAACATAGGGCCTTGGGAACATAGGGCCTTGGGAACATAGGGACCTGGGAACATAGGGCCTTGGGAACATAGGGCCTTGGGAACATAGGGCCCTGGGAACATAGGGCCTTGGGAACATAGGGCCTTGGGAACATAGGGCCCTGGGAACATAGGGCCCTGGGAACATAGGGCCTTGGGAACATAGGGCCTTGGGAACATAGGGCCCTGGGAACATAGGGCCTTGGGAACATAGGGCCCTGGGAACATAGGGCCTTGGGAACATAGGGCCTTGGGAACATAGGGCCTTGGGAACATAGGGCCCTGGGAACATAGGGCCTTGGGAACATAGGGCCTTGAGAACATAGGGCCTTGGGAACATAGGGCCTTGGGAACATAGGGCCCTGGGAACATAGGGCCTTGGGAATAGGGCCAGACTTAGTTGGACAAAAACGTCTGATGAGAAATGTAAATAGAATGTCAACAGAAACCTCTGGCGATTTTACAGCTTTTGTAACTCTGGGTGTGAGCGCACAGTAAGATGTGGTGTCAAAGTGTGTTGTTTAATGTCGGCTGTGTGTGTGCTGAGAGCCGGTCTGCATGTTGCTGAGCGCTGCGTTGGGTCTGGTTCAGGCTAGAGGGAGTTAACTGTGTTCGTGTGAACTGATCAATCAACAGAGGGGATGATCAACAAAATTACAGCTTTCTCTCAGATCCTTGAACCCCCAAAATATACACCACACACCTGCCTATCATTCACCACACACACACAAGCACTTTCAAACCCTCACTTTCTCTCTCTCTCTCTCTCTCTCTCACACACACACACACACACACACAGAAAGACTTTGAATGGGTTTAAATGTGTTTGTGTGTTTGGTGGATGATAGGCATGAGAGTCAAAACCCTACTCTCACACACATTCACCTGAGAGTGTACAAAATAGTGGCGTGTGTGTGTGTGTGTAATCATTGAGTGGCACAGATGTTTGATGCCAGCAGTGCCGGGGCTTTGGAAACACACAGAGGGGACGGGAATCTAGCAGACATCTCTACCCAGCGCTCACTGATCAAACACACACACACACACACACACATATACACACACACATACACACAAACAAAGGGAGGGAGACTGAGCTTCTGGATGACATAAACAACAGCATGGACACACACACACCGCTGTGTGGAATGGATGAAATAGTGAGGGAGTACATTTACATTTATGCATTTAGCAGACGCTTTTATCCAAAGCAACTTACAACTCATCAACTATCAATTGTTCAGGGCCAGTCTCCCCTAGAGCAACTTAGGGTTAAGTGCCTTGCTCAAGGGCACAACGGTGGCAGCCGGGATTCGAACCCACAACTTCTCAGGTTACTTACACGATAGCCAGGTTCCTTAACCACTACGCTACCACCACCCCGAGTACAGCTCAGAGGAGTACAGCTGTTCAGTGTGGACTTGTGTTTAGGGGCTCAGTGTGGACTTGTGTTTAGGGGCTCAGTATGGACTTGTGTTTAGGGGCTCAGTGTGGACTTGTGTTTAGGGGCTCAGTGTGGACTTGTGTTTAGGGGCTCAGTGTGGACTTGTGTTTAGGGGCTCAGTGTGGACTTGTGTTTAGGGGCTCAGTGTGGACTTGGGTTTAGGGGCTCAGTGTGGACTTGTGTTTAGGGGCTGAGTGTGGACTTGGGTTTAGGGGCTCAGTGTGGACTTGTGTTTAGGGGCTCAGTGTGGACTTGGGTTTAGGGGCTCAGTGTGGACTTGTGTTTAGGGGGTCAGTGTGGACTTGGGTTTAGGGGCTGAGTGTGGACTTGTGTTTAGGGGCTGAGTGTGGACTTCCAATTAAATAAATCAATGAATGAATCTTATCCTTTGCATTTTCACATGGATTAATCAACCTCTCCATGGCGCAGGGCCCACTGACAACTGTTGTGAGTGCTGTTTGAGAAGGCTGTTCAGTCTGCCCACAGAGAAAGCTGATTGGCTGACCTACCAAAGTAGCATACAGAGAGACCAATCAGGATGCTGCCCCTACAGCAGTGACTCTGCCTCTCACTCAAAGCGGGGATTTGCGCTCATACATGCAGCTGTGGACATTCCTACTCCCAGGAGTCTGCATCAGGGAGCTGCTTGTGCTTTTGTCTTATTTTGCCTTTTTGGTTTGCCTGTGTGTGTAAACCGACACAAAATTACACAGGTCATGAGGCTGGTTATAGACAACACAGCATTGTACTGTTCTGTCCCAACTACTCAGTTCTATATGGACAGTGGTGTCTCGTAGGGAACACAGCATTGTACTGTTCTGTCCCAACTACTCAGTTCTATATGGACAGTGGTGTCTCGTAGGGAACACAGCATTGTACTGTTCTGTCCCAACTACTCAGTTCTATATGGACAGTGGTGTCTCGTAGGGAACACAGCATTGTACTGTTCTGTCCCAACTACTCAGTTCTATATGGACAGTGGTGTCTCGTAGGGAACTTTGCTTGCAGCAAATTACTTGTAATGATATTTTGTTAGGAGGCTAAGATCATGTAGATGTTAGCGCTGCAGCGTGGGGATCCTTTTTAGTTTGCCTGTAGCGTGGGGATCCTTTTTGGTTTGCCTGTAGCGTGGGGATCCTTTTTGGTTTGCCTGCAGCGTGGGGATCCTTTTTGGTTTGCCTGCAGCGTGGGGATCCTAACTCGCTCTTTCTTCAATCCACTTGTTTTCAATTCTCTTTCTACCTTCAACACATGCTGAGCATGGCTGGAGTTCAGTTCTCCTTTCCTGATTTATGAATTGATATCATGAAAGAATAAACTCATCAGTACTAAGTATGAGTAGCAAGACATATATCCATGTGATATTGATTTACTGATCTATGAATTGATATCCTATCAGACCAAACTCATCCCTAGTAAGTGTGAGCAGCATTGATTTATTGATCTATGAATTGATATCCTATCAGTAGTGGAAGTGAGCTGTGCTGTATTCAGCATGCTGGCTTTGGAACACATGATCCTGACCTTTCACCTCAACCTACCAGCTTACCAAAAATCACTCAGAAAGATAAACAACTGGGTTTTTTTAAGTAAAAAGCCATCACATGTGTGTGTGTGTGTGTGTGTGTGTGTGTGTGTGCGCAACATGTGAATGGTTCTGTGAATGGACTCAGTTTTATGTACTACAGCTATTCAGAATAATCAAAAGCAGAGTGCAATTATACAGAAAACTGCAAAACTGCTTAACGCACACACACACACACACACACACACACAAAGACCCATGTACACCCACTCTACTATAAATACGTTTTTTTTTTTCCTCCTGACCTGAAATAGTTCTCTCCAGACCCACAGCACTTACCTTTCCTGCTGAAGGAGCAGCTCCACTCTCCTTCTGTGTTTCTCTGTGCCTCAGAGAGAGATACAGGATGCTGCTGATAGGTCTCCCTCTCTCTTGTGCTCTACTGAGAGTGTGTTGCCAAATCGCTTTCTTCCATTTGGATGTGCGTCAAAGGGAGCTGTCTCAGAGCTAGGGCTAGCAATCCCCAGCCCATTGGAAGACTCCAGATAAACAGAGCTTTGTCCTGGGGCGGGGGTGGGGTCCACGTCTCAAGCCTCTCCCGCTCTGTATAATGATTTAAACAGAACGTTGTGATTTTAGGTTTGTGACCCATAATCCCTGCCTGATAAACATCTTGCATGCAGCTTAAGTGTTCAAATCATTAAAAAACAAAACATTTTTACAGCAGTAACTTTGCAGAAAGGTAAAAAAGATGAGCATAGATACATCCCTGTTATTATTTAAGTTACTTTGAGGCATTTTGAAGGTAAGCCTTGTGTTTAGCTGTTTACACAAATTGTTTTCATATATGCAGTCATGGATTTTGCTACGCTAAAATGTTAGAATTGATGATGAAGGGAGTCGCCTGAAACAGAGAGAGAATTAATTTCAGTTGCTGAATATGCAGTAGGCTCAGTAAATAGAGCTGGCTCTCTCTGCAATGCAAATCCAATGCTTAGCCTTAGCTTAGGATCTTCAGGACTGAGCCCTGGGCTCCCATGTGGCAAGTTAGTGCAGAGCAGTTTACCTTTACCAAGATACACCAAACGATAGCCCAGTGAGTTAGGATTCAAAACGTTGGGCTCTGCCTTCGATGTCTGTGTTTGTGAATTTGGACAGTAAAATATGGTGGTTGACAGTGTAGAATGCAGCTGATAGGTCAAGCAGGATGAGACCTGAGGACTGAGCAGCTGCTCTGGCATCAGTAAAGTCATAGGTAAGAGTGCTGCAAGTCGAGTGGTCACTTTAGAAGTCAGACTGATTTGGACTCAGTAGTGTTTTTGTGTAGTGGTGTGCCAGGCCTGTCTGAATGCAGAGGGAAACGCACTAAAGCCAGTGAAGTTTATTAAATGTTGCCTCTGTCTCAATGGTAGAAGCTATTGCTTGAGTGAGGTTGGTTGGAATGGGCTCCAGTCAGCAGGTACTAGGATGGCCACCGTATGGAGCTTAGACACCTCACCTCAACCCAAAGTACGAAAAAGCTGCCTTAGATTGCACAGCCCTTTGGTAATGTGAACTGACACAACGTACAGTTTTCATACTAGTTATGGATGCCATCTTGAAATGTCAATTATGTACCAAATTTCACACTTTTATCATAACAATTTGAATTTTCTACATTTCTAAAATTCTCAGCAAAGCCACTCCACTATGATACTTTTAAGGCTTCTGTAAGTTTATCATAGCCAGATGCTGAATGCTGAATGGCTGAGTATCTGCAGGTGTAGCTATCTATCGCGGTTCATTGCTTACATTCTGAGTATCTGCAGGTGTAGCTATCTATCGCGGTTCATTGCTTACATTCTGAGTATCTGCAGGTGTAGCTATCTATCGCGGTTCATTGCTTACATTCTGAGTATCTGCAGGTGTAGCTATCTATCGCGGTTCATTGTAGGGAATTGCTTTCAGCTTGTGAAAATGAATAAATAATAATAAATGAAAAAATAAGGAATGTTCACGAGTCCCACATCTCGAGTTCCCATCTCCAGTGCCACATCTCGAGTCCCATGTCTCGAGTCCCGAGTCAAGTCCAAGCCTTTAGACTTCCACTCTAAAGTCAAGTCTCTGGATGGGAAACCTAAGTTCGGCTCGAGTCTAAGTCCCAGACTGGAGTCCCCATCTCTGCTGCCATCTTGGTAGGGGCAACTCTGAAGCAACAAATGCATAGAGGCCAATGGACAAATGTGCCTCTGAGTGGAAAACCACAACACACTGGCGTTGCACCAGTCCTGACTCATCTAAAGGAGCTAAATGTGCATTTTGTTGGATTTGAGGAACAAGCTGACAAATAGTGCAGATGGGGGAGGCAAAGGCAAGGCAATATCACATCAGAAGGCTTTGTTGTGTATTGCAAAGTAATTCATTACAATGGTAAACCTGCTTTTTGGAAGCGTCTGCTAAATGCATAAATGGAAATGTAAATGTTTCTATCTTCCTCGACTTCTTTTACTTTCTTGTCCTGCCTCCTGATTGGTTAGTTTCACTTATGGGACTACACTGATCTTTATATTATCTAGATCACATATTATCTACTGTGTATAGTTACTGCTCCAACTGAACTCTGTCCTACACACACACACACACACACACACACACACACACACACACACACACAAACACACACACATGTTCAAACCAACACATTCAGACGCCCACACACACACAAATAAGCACTGGGTTGCTTGTCTTTAAAAAATAGGTTAGCAAAAGAAAAGAGACTGTTAACCCACATTGGGTCAAAATTACTTCACATTGGGTCTGAATTATTCAGCATTGGGTCTGATATAGTCAGCATCGGGTCTAGAGAGAGAGAGAGAGAGAGAGAGAGAGAGAGAGAGAGAGAGAGAGAGAGCGAGCGAGCATATTATTCCTTTTTAAAATAAATATTACTTAAATGTTAATCACTATATTGTATGTTTTGGCGATGTTATGAGTTTGAACAGTCATGACAGTATGGCACATTTGAACTGAATTGAGAGAGCAGAGAGACACAAGATGGAGAGAGAGAGAGAGAGAGAGAGAGAGAGAGAGGTTGATAGGGAGACAAAAATAGAAAACGTCTTGGTGAAAGTAAGATCAGAGCCAAGGGGCAAACCTACCTTGAGTTCTTTGTGCTCAGACTCACAAGGCTCTGAAGCCCCTCAACACCTTCCAGCTTAATGGATTTCACATGTTTGGGGTTTCATTGACACACACTGTGAAAGCTTCTACAACTAGCAAACACACACACACACTCGTCAGCTACACCACACACCCACACTACACCAACCACACACACTCTATACCAACCACACACTCTACACCAACCACACACACTCTACACCAACCACACACACTCCATACCAACCACACACACTCCATACCAACCACACACACTCTACACCAACCACACACACTCTACACCAACCACACACACTCTATACCAACCACACACACTACACCAACCACACACACTCCATACCAACCACACACACTCCATACCAACCACACACACTCCATACCAACCACACACACTCTACACCAACCACACACACTCCATACCAACCACACACACTCCATACCAACCACACACACTCTACACCAACCACACACACTCCATACCAACCACACACACTCTACACCAATCACACACACTCCATACCAACCACACACACTCTACACTAACCACACACACATTCTATACCTCAGAGTGTACTGATATCTTCAAAATGCTAACAAGTGATGGCATTTCTGAAACTACATTCATTTTCATGTATTTCAAATCCATGACTCCTTGACTTCAAAACCCCAGTTCCATTTACAAACAGTAACCACCAATGATATTTGTGTGAGTGTTTACAGTGACGTGTGCCATTTCTAAAATGAGTCAGTTATTTTACATTACATAATGAATATTCCATAGAAATACTTCAAGAATTGTTGCAGATTCGCAGGCCTACAGTTATTATATATATACAGTTCTTCCCAGCTAGGTTATTCCCATGCTTGTACCCGTAATCAGTTCTTTCAAGACCTCTAAGTACAACAAAATATCAGTCTGTTATCAGCACCTGTCAGTCTGTCCAGTTGCAGTTGACATTGGAGATGGTTGGTCTATTTTTCCTTTTCTGTTGTGTTTTGTTTCACAATTATCTGTTCTGTGTTCTTTCAAGAATGATCATCTACATAACTGATGTGCTGCACTAAGGGTTTTGTAGTGTACTTAGGGTTTTGTAGTGTACTTAGGGTTTTGTAGTGTACTTAGGGTTTTGCAGTGTATTTTTTGTAGTGTACTTAGGGTTTTGTAGTGTACTTAGGGTTTTGTAGTGTACTTAGGGTTTTGCAGTGTACTTAGGGTTTTGCAGTGTACTTAGGGTTTTGTAGTGTACTTAGGGTTTTGCAGTGTACTTAGGGTTTTGCAGTGTACTTAGGGTTTTGTAGTGTACTTAGGGTTTTGCAGTGTACTTAGGGTTTTGGACATTAGATTTCTATTTCTGGCACGCTGTGTGTGAGCATTTATGCCACATAAGACACATAAAAGTTTGGTGTTGGGGTGATCTTGTATATGGAGAAAATGTGAACATTATATGACTGCATTCATTGACTGCATATGTGTGAAAATAGCAAACAGCTGTATGGCCAGAACAGGCAGATGGTGTGCAAATTGGATTCAGAGTTTTGAAAATGAGGCTGATGATTGGACAAAAGCTTGTTAGCGATTGAAAAAAATCTCTAAAAAGTAAATTTTGCACTCTTGTACTCTTTGCAAAAACGCTTTTTGCTAAATTTTTGACATTCTTTTCAAAATGGTATTTTTGTACACAACAGTACACACAACCCATAATATTAGTGACCCATAACATTAGTAACCCATAACATTAGTGACCCATACATAGTGAGCACACAAAACACCCACTGAACACTGACAGTAAGAATGGACACATTTGGCTTTTGCTTACTCTGTGCACAGGACACGGCAGGTTTTAGTAGCTTAGAACATTACAGTACATGTAGCTTACAATCATTCATATGCAGGGGTACCCAAATTGGATGTTTACATGTATTTCACTATAGGCCTACAGTATATAAGTCAGAGTGGGACAAAAGTGCAATCTCTCTCTCTCTCTCTCTCTCTCTCTCTCTCTCTCTCTCTATATATATATATATATATATATATATATATATATGAATTTTCTACCAGTGTTCTATACAATTGAAAACTGAGTCAAAGTCTGAGAAATAGTTTAGCATTTTGCAGCCATATGATGGAGTTGTGGTGGAGTGAGGGGCTTCATAAACGTGATGTAAATGTTTTGTGTGTAAGTTGTTATATGAGCGAACAGAAAAACAAACACATAACATTCACCGTCTTCTCTCTTCAAATGTGAGTTGTTGCTAGGCTACCTGTCTCAGCTGTTTTGCTAGGCTCCATGTATCATAGCAACAACATATGCTGGGGCAGCTTCCTTGGTGATATGTTTCTTGTGTCACTTCTCTCCATTTGGAAAACTTTTTTGAAATGAGCACAGTGTGACAATATGAACTCCACCTGAATATTCCTCTCTTAGTCTAACCAGCTCCTCTCCCTGTGAGAGCGATCTTTCACAGTCCTCATTTCAGATGTCAGTGTGTGTGAGATTAGTGTGATCTGCAGCATGGAAAGGAGGGGGGGGGGGGGGGGGTCCTTGGAGGTTTTCATATATTTAACTCAGTGGATTTTTTTATTTACTTTCTTGTGACCCTTGTCGAGTGTGACAGGGTGTGGAGTGTGTGTATGTCTGTGTGTGTATGTGTGTGTGTCTGTGTGGCTCTATGTGTCTGTGTGTGTGTGTGTGTGTGTGTGTCTGTGTATGTGTGGCTCTATGTGTGTGTGTGTGTATGTGTGTGTCTGTGTGTGTGTGTGTGTGTGTGTGTGTGTGTGTGTCTTTGTATGTGTGGCTCTATGTGTGTGTGTGTGTATGTGTGTGTCTGTGTGTGTGTGTGTGTGTGTGTGTGTGTGTGTGTGTGTGTGTGTGTGTCTTTGTATGTGTGGCTCTATGTGTGTGTGTGTGTATGTGTGTGTCTGTGTGTGTCTGTGTGTGTGTGTGTGTGTGTGTGTCTTTGTATGTGTGTGTGTGTGTGAGTGT
>PYXC01001718.1:350000-380000 GCA_015244755.2 Tenualosa ilisha | reverse complement strand
CTGCTGCTCCACTTCATTACACATTTATGGACTTAAAAGGATTGTTTTTATTTTGGATAACATGTGTGAATTTCTTGGGTTAATATCAATGTCTGCTCAAAGTTTCTTGTGAATATTACAATAGGAAATACATTAGCATAAAAAATAAGCTGCCACTATCATACTTACAAACAAACAATGATCTGAGAACAGATAAGTCCAACTGTGTAGAGTGTAGTGTAGAGAGTGTAGAGAGAAGAGGAGAGTAAGGGGCGTTTGAGGGCGAGGCAGGAGTGGAGGCAGAGGAAGTGGAGGCAGGAGTGGAGACATAAGTACACTGTTTCTGCTCATAACTGACTTTCAATCATGACTCTGATTATGAGAAAACACCATGAAACAATTGTGAAAGAGCATTACCTTTCCAAAGACTTGATTTCAAATGCCTCAGTTCAGGATCATGCAGTGCAATGGATTGGACAGCATGCTAATGTTCTCCAGGGGAAAGGCGTTGCAGCTGTGGTCTTGGGTCTGGGTCTGGGTCTGGGTCTGGGGCAGTGTGTGGCAGTCAGGCCATCCCAATATTTTCCAGGGGACAGGTGTTGCAGCTGTGGTGTTGGGTCTGAGTCTGGGTCTGGGGCTGGGGCAGTGTGTGGCAGTCAGGCAATGCTAATGTTGTCCAGGGGACAGGCGTTGCAGATGTGGTGTTGGGCCTGGGTCTGGGGCTGGGGCTGGGGCAGTGTGTGGCAGTCAGGCCATGCTAATGTTCTCCAGGGGACAGGCGTTGCAGATGTGGTGTTGGGTCTGGGTCTGGATCTGGGTCTGGGGCAGTGTGTGGCAGTCAGGCCATGCCAATGTTCTCCAGGGGACAAGCGTTGCAGCTGTGGTGTTGGGTCTGGGTCTGGGGCTGGGGCAGTGTGTGGCAGTCAGGCAATGCTAATGTTTTCCAGGGGACAGCCGTTTCAGATGTGGTGTTGGGTCTGGGTCTGGGTCTGGGGCTGGGGCTGGGGCTGGGGCAGTGTGTGGCAGTCAGGCAATGCTAGTGTTGTCCAGAGGACAGGCGTTGCAGATGTGGTGTTGGGTCTGGGGCTGAGGCAGTGTGTGGCAGCCAGGCCATGCCAGTGTTCTCCAGGCGAAAGATAACCAAGGTCTGTACCAGGAGATGCATGTTGCATGTTGTGTTAGGGTACTGCCTGATCTTCCTTGTGTTCAGTAGAGAAACGTGGCAAGACCAAACTACAGAGGTAGCATGATAAGCAAAGTTCAGCTGGTCATCAACCATGACGCCCAGGTTTCTTGCCACAGGTGGGGGTCTATTTTAATGCTGATGTTGTGATGTTGTATGGTTTACTTGGCTATGAGGACCAGCAGGTCAGGTTAGCAGAGAAGTTTGTCTTGTTCAACCAAGTCTTTATTGCGTTCACTGAGAGAATGGTTATAACAGTGGTAATCCTCAACCATTCTAACCACTGTGATCTTTCTAACCATTCTAACCATTCTAACCTTACTAACCATTGTAACCATTCTGATCTTACACCTAATCTGTCTATCTTAAGTACTCCTGCTAGTAGATGATGTAGCTGGCACAGAGCCAATCCTACACAAGGCCTCAGTCTCTGTCCTTTTACGATGAGGCTCTAAACATGGTTTCAACACAGTTTCTTTTTATAGCACAACACTCTGCTGGTTTCTACAGAATTCCCGACAAACATGCATTATGTAATGTAAAATGCCTGACTGATTTTAGAAATGGCACACATCATTGCAAACACTCACACAAAAATAATTAGTGGTTACTGTTAATAAATGGAACTGGGGTTTTGAAGTCAATGTAGTCCATGAAGTCATGGATTTGTAATACATGAAAATAAATGTAGTTTCTTGGGGATGAATGACTAGGGTGATACTGGAGTCAGTGGTCTAGCAGCACGCTGGAGACTGCTGTTGAAACAGACTCTTAATTTGACTTAGACCATGTGAAGACACACACACTGCAGAGCACTAGGAATGCGTGGACTACAGTAATGATGAGGAACATACACACTATAGAGAGGAACACACACACTCTTTCTCTCACACACACACACACTATAGAGTACTAGGTAGAGGAGAAATGCTAGCCTGACAAGCCAGGCTATAACATCAAAATCAAAATGTATAATCTGACCTCGACCAATAGACCAAGCTCAATCCTAGGAGTGGAATCAGTAGTTATCTTTCAAACTGGGTAGTGCTACGACCAATCAGAGCATCCTTGTTTGAAACTAATGACTTGAGTACCTTTTTTGCTCAACTTTCAACTTCTAAATATTCCAAAGTCAATGCCGAAGCTGATTCAAACGACTGCTATTCCTTGGCCACTTGGTTGATTAGCACCGTCACAGCCCGCACAACGACTAAAATAGAGCATTGTGATTGGTCTTAGCAAGCCTGTGTGAGACCAGTGGTTGACCTACTAAGACTCCAATGTTGCGTAGCTAGACGTACCCGCTGAGAACTGCTGGTACATCTAGATTTTTAGGCTAGAGAAAGGCAGTAATGGTGAGGAACACACACACACACACACACACTCACACACTTACATTTACATTTATGCACTTAGCAGATGCTCTTATCCAAAGCAACATAGAAGAAATCATGGGGGGTTTCCAGTGGGTGAGAATGCAGAAGTGGAGTCAGGTGCAGCATGAGAATAAGAGCAGTGGGGGGTGGGAGCTTCTTGAAGACAGACAGGGATGCCCCTACTCTGGCAGCACTCGGTAGGTCATCCCACCAGCATGGAGCAACAGAGGAAAAGTCTATTGTTTTGTGCAAGGTGCCAGGACTGCCAAACGGCATTTCTTTGATGAATGGAGTTGCCAAGAGGTAACATACGCCTTTATGAGAGTACAAAAGTAGGTAGGTGCAGAACCATTAAGCACTTTGTAAGCTAGCATTAGAATTTGAATCTGATGTGGGCTACCAGGGGTAGATAGTGTGGCTCAATGAACAGAGGGGTGACGTGCTCTTTTGGGCTGAATGGTAACCAGATGCGCCACCAACTTCTGGACCATATGTAGCGGTTGCACAAAGTAGGCTGAGAGGCCTGTTAGAAGGGCACTGCAGTAGTCAAGGCAGGAGATAATGAAGTTGTTATCTCCCGTCTCGGAGATGAAGTTGGTTGGTCTGTTGGGCATGGTCTAATTTTCTTATATTGAATAGTGCAAAGCAGCAGGAGCAGGTGACAGAGGCAACATGATCTTTAAAGGTCAACATGACACATAGATTTCTTGCTGCTTTAGGAACAAGAAATCTAAAGAGGAGGTGCCCCAGCACCGATCCTTGGGGCACCTCTGTGACAAGGTGGCATGGTGCAGATGTGTGCCAGGACACACTGAATGACCACCCAGGAGATAGGATTCAAATCAGGAGTTTGTTTTACCTGTGATGCCTATGTTTGAGAGAATGGTCAGTAGGATACTGTGACTGACTGTGTCAAATGCTTCTGATAGGTCAGGCAGAATGAGTGCCAAGGACTTCACTGCCACTCTGGCTTCTTTTAAGGCTTCGGTCACAGACAACAGTGCCGTTTCAGTGGAGTGGCCACTGGCCAAGGCGGTTATTTCAGGAGAGGAATACTGTGACCTGACAACCCTTTGAATGGTCTTAGAAGGGAACGGGAGGAGAGAGACTGGCTGATAGTTCTCCACTTGAGTGGGAACAAGGGAAGGTTTTTTGAGTAGCGGTGTTCCCTGGGCCTGTGTGAATGTAGTAGGAAATGTTCCTGATGTCAGTCAGTGAATCAGTGTGATTGCTGCTGTGACTGTGGGGGTCATGGATTGCAGGAGGTTGGTTGGAATAGGGTCCAGTGGACATTCAGTAGGATGGCTACATGTAAGTTTAGACCACAAATCTGTGAGAGGGGTAGAGAAAGACAATGATGCAGTAGGATTTCTGCATGCTGAGTTAGTGGCACTCATATCCAGGGAGGATGGAGGAATGTTTGAAGAGAGACTGCTACATACTGGAGGTTTAGTGACGCCCTTGATGAAGGGTTCAATGAACTGGCTGTTTATGGTGGCCACTTCATCAATAAACAATGAGGCAAAAGTAGATACATATCTGCTACTTACGACTAAGCTGTCAGGTGGGCAATGGGTTGTGGCGGCAGAGGACTGAGTAAAGTTTTGAAGGTTGAAAGTAGTTTCCTGGTGTCAGTGGTTTTGTCAATTTTGTCGCAGTTGAAAGTCTTCTTTGTATCAGTGACGCTGGATGAGAAGGACGATAACAGTGACTGGAATGTGCTCATTTTGTGCTGTTTTCTCCCAGCAGCTCTGAACTTGGTGTGTAGCGACCAAAAGGAGTCATTGAGCCAAGTGTGGCACTGTGATGATCATGCAGATGGGGTGGAGCTCAGTGCAGAGCACAGACTCAGTGGCATCTTTAACCTCTAGGGAGAAGAATGTGGTATGGTGGAGGAGCTCAGTGCAGAGCACAGACTCAGTGGCATCTTTAACCTCTAGGGAGAAGAATGTGGTATGGTGGAGGAGCTCAGTGCAGAGCACAGACTCAGTGGCATCTTTAACCTCTAGGGAGAAGAATGTGGTATGGTGGAGGAGCCGGGGCTGGCAGTGCCACGGCCTTACGGAAAGGAAATGAAACTTCTGCATGAGCCGGAGACAACAGGAATGGCATTTTTAGAGTAGCAGAGTGGGGACAGAGTTGTTGCAAAGCGGACAAGCTTGCCTTGTACGGTGGCCTTGCTTAGTGGACACACGCAGGTAAACATGCACGTCTTTACCCAATGATGTCTTCACATGGGATGGGCTGGAAAACACACACACACACACACACACACATACACGCATACACACACACACACTTTCTAGCACTAGGAAGGGAAGAAAGGCAGTAATGGAGAGAAAAACACACACAGACACACACACACATATACACACACATGTACACACACACACACAAATATTAGAGTACTAGGAAGGGGAGAAAGTCAGTAATGGTTAAGAAAACACACACACACATGCTATAGAACACTAGGAAGTGAAGAAATGCAGTAGTTGTGAGGAACACACACACACACACACACACTATAGAGCACTAGGAAGGGGAGGAATGCAGTAATCGTAAGGAATATAGCTCCTGAGAATAAGAGAGGAGTAGTCTCATATGGGATCTGTTGGGGAAAGGGAAATCACCACTGTGTAAGTGTGTGTGTGTGTGTGTGTGTGTGGTGTGTGTGTGTGTGTGTGTGTGTGAATAAGAGAGGAATGGTCTCATGTGAAATCTATTGAGGAAAGAGGAATCACCATTGTGTGAATGAGTGTGTGAGTGAGTGTGTATGTGTGTGTGTCTGTGTGTGTGTGTGTGAATAAGAGAGGAATGGTCTCATGTGTCTTACTATTGAGGAAACGGGAATCACCAGTGTGTGAGTGAATGTGTGTGTGTGTGTATGTGTGTGTGAATAAGAGAGGAAAGGTCTCATGTGGCATACTATTGAGAAAATGGGAATCACCACTAAGGGAGAAGCAGAAACCCATTGTGTATATGTCTGTGTGTATGTGTGTGAGTGTGTGTGTATGTGTATGTGTGTGTGTGTGTGTGTGAGTGAAAGAGAGAAAGAGAGAGTGCCATGATTGAGTGTGCAGAGAGAGAATATGTGTGATTGTATGTGTGTGTATGTATGTGTGTGTGTGTGTGTGTGTGTGTGTGTGTGTGTGTGTGTGTAATGTGTTCATTTCATGTCCTGGTGTTTCACATGTTCCTATCACTGTATGCTTTGGCAACACTGTTTATACATGAAGAGTCATATAGCCAATAAAAACTGTTGAATTGAACTGAGAGAGAGTGTGTATATGTGTGTGTGTGTGTGTGTGTGTGTGAGTGTGTGTCATAATAAAAGAAAGTTGTGAAGCAAGCATAGTGAGATGTGTGTGTGTGTGTGTGAGTGTTAACAAAAGAGAGAGATAGGGTGTGTGTGTGTGTATGAGTGTGTGCATGTGTGTGTGTGAGTGTGTGTGTATGTGTGTGTGTGTGTGCCATAAGAAGAGAGTTGAGGAGGGAGCAATAAACACACAATCAATAGCAGTACAGGAAGGGAGAAGAGGGAGCTGCAGTGGAGAATGTCAGACAATGGAAGAGAGAGAGACACAGAGAGAGACACAGAGAGAGAGAGAGAGAGAGGTATAGAGGGAAATGTTAGATGACGGAGGAGTTATTTGGCCCAGAGCCCTCTTTAGATGCTTCCTGTGGCCGCTAAACTAAGTGGATCTCTGGGAACAGGAGAACCATCATACACATCAGCAAAGCCCAAACCCCACCTCCCGAGTGTGCCCACAGGAAGAATAAGCCACTGCGTCAACCAGAGCAGCTTAGTCAGGCTGCAGGAGGACAGGCTGACCTGGAGAGAGAGAGAGGAGGAAGGCCCAATACCTCTAGAAATAGACAACTCTAAAAGAAATAGACAACATCTCTAAGAAAGCACAATACCTCTAGAAAGGCCCAATACCTCTAGAAAGGCCCAATACCTCTAGAAATAGACAACATCTCTAAGAAATGCATTTGGTGGTGCTTTTTAGGGTTTGAAGATTTCCGACTTCATCATCTGGCATTGGACCTGAATATAAAGCATTACAGCTGCATAGCAATTAAAGAAGTAGCCTATATATTATATATATTAGAGCATTACAGTACAGCGTCCATTACCTACACAGCAAATTGGACAGTGTATATCACACTCTGTAGGAGTACATTTAACACTGTTTACAGTGTTTATTTGTGTCCAAATGTACAGTGTAAAACTATCACACGACAGTCCAAATATTTTAAGTTAGTTCAGCTCTAACACCCAGTAGTGTTCAAATGTACTCCTACACAGGCATCATTCAATACTGATCTGAGTAGGTACAACACCTGTAATATTAATTAAGATGTACTTCTTGGATAATTTTCAGCACTAACCCATATTTTAAGAGTACATGCAGAATTTATACAACATCGTACATTTGTATGTACACTCAATAAAGTACATTTTAATACCAGTGACTACAATATTTACTCCTAATTTAGGCATTCTTTTTTTACAACAATAGACTGGCAAACAACGGAACTTAGGGTCCAACATTTATTTAAACCCTATCACAACAAGGTCAGAAAACATTATGATGTCTGGATAAAATCCACAGAACATTTTCAAATGATACATCTGACTGATTAAAAAAGCAGTGTCACAGTAGTAGCGCTACAGACACTATTTTCATTAATGAATGGAGTTCTGTTTTAAAGGGAAGTCCTCACTTCATCCTTGAAACAGACTGAGATCAGAGCTTTGGCACCGGAGATGTGAAACACTTAATCGATAGTTCATAAGAGGCTGAGAGTGAAGACTTTCACTGGATGGTCATCCACCATGATGTAGTAGTAGTTATGGACGTTGTTTCTAGCTGCAAGGGCTGACTCATCTGGTCTGAACCTCTTAGAAGTCTGTGGCACAGCTAAAATGATGGATACACATTATATTGCAAAGTCATGTCAAAAAAAACAGAGGGTTCTTACCTTGTGAAATCTGACATGATTCTGAGCTTCCCGAACTATGATCATTTCTTACCACTGGGTAATGAAAGCAGGAGACCAACATCAGCGCTACAATGCCCCAACCAGCAAGAGCAGAAATGCGTAATACCGTAAACATAAAACAGGAGACTGAGTGCTAACTGTTCAAACAGTTAAAGAGTGGTTCTCTCTCATGATCTAAGAACCTAGGCTAATGTTTGCTAACAAGGTAATATTTGCTAGTAAGAGACCACTAAAGTAAGCCAAGGTTAGCAGATAGCTGCTAGTTGCGAACTTCACAATATCTTGTCAACTAAGTCCACCCTTGAAGTAAACTGAAAATTTAGGATGTGACCTAGTGTATATTATATACACATAATATACATACATACATAATATATATTTACCATGGTTGATAATTTGCTAATCACATTAACTAAGTGATGGTGGGCGAAAACTATTTTAATATAAGCAAGTAAAATTTGCTAGCAAACACATTGGCTAGCATGCTAACATTTTCTAGTGCGCTACCAGAGAATGTCAATAGTGGATAACATTTACTGTTTGTTAGGAACAAATTTAATCATGACTAGCTCATATAATCACCAATATTGGCAACAGAAACATCAAATGAATTTAGTGATTATGGGCGAATACTTACTTGAATTCAAATAACCTTCTTCAGCGCTGATATACCACACTTACGTTTGCTGAAGTTGTATGAATGGGAAGTGTTAGCTAGTTAGCGTGGCAGCTTCCCAGTCAACGTTACCTCTGGCCCATGGTAAAAACATTAAATTAAAACATCGCTGACACGTATATTAACCAATATCAATGACACAAACTTTGAATTAATTGAGTCAGAATGGGGAAAAAAGACAATGTTTTGCTGATCTTCCAGACTACCTGGAGTCGTTGTCGGCCCTTAATGCCACTTCTGCAGTGCCGGGATGCAAACTTATGTGTAGACGTCTGACAACATGAGAACATAAAAGGGGACCATAACACTCTGGCATTTGCTGTGTACAGCAGCAGTTATAAAAGCATAACAGCATAAAGTTCATAACCGCACAACAGCAGTTATAAATATAGAGCATTAGAGCACAGAGTTTACAACAGCAGTTATAAATATAGAGCATTAGAGCACAGAGTTCAAAACAGCAGTTATAAATATAGAGCATTAGAGCACAGAGTTCATAACAGCAGTTATAAATATAGAGCATTAGAGCACAGTTCATTACTAATTATGCAAATAACATAACAGTATAGAGTTTGTTATTTTACAGTAGCAGCTATAGATATAGAGCATAAAACATAACATTTGCTACCATTGCAATATCAGTTATAAATATAGAAAACATAATATAATGCTAATCATTAGAAAGGTGAAAGAAAATGTGAAATCATTTGTTTATTATTATTATTTTAAATCCCAACATGACTCAGGCAGATTTGGAAGGCAGACAAGATAGGCCGGTTAAACAGCCTGACAGACGGATATTAACGTGGTTTGGAGAGCTCTGAAATCTGAATCAGCTAATTGTGGCTTAAATACAGCAGTCAATCAGGTGATTAAACAGCAGATCACACATGAAGACCAGAAGGGTAGAAAGGGGTGTAGTACAGGTGCTGCGCAGGGGAGTAACAACACAGTAGGATGCATAATTGGACACAGGATCGAGAAGAGCTGGGCAGCCTATTACATAATTCTATTAATGGCATTAGTTCCCTAGCTGAATACACATATAGCCTAGTGCTGTTAACAGCATTAGTTCCTAGCTAATGACACATAGAGCCTAGTGCTGTTAACAGCATTAGTTCCTAGCTAATGACACATAGAGCCTAGTGCTGTTAACAGCATTAGTTCCTAGCTAATGACACATAGAGCCTAGTGCTGTTAACAGCATTAGTTCCTAGCTAATGACACATAGAGCCTAGTGCTGTTAACAGCATTAGTTCCTAGCTAATGACACATAGAGCCTAGTGCTGCTAACAGCATTAGTTCCTAGCTAATGACACATAGAGCGTAGTGCTGCTAACAGCATTAGTTCCCTAGCTGATGACACATAGAGCATAGCACTGCTAACAACATTAGTTCACATAAGTTATCTGAGCTGATTGTTATAAACTCCACAGACAAAGGAGCAGCAGGAGGCAGAGAGGGGACTCCACCTTTGGAGCACGCTGTCTTTGCTCCCTGACTTCACTTGAGAAGGCCAGCTCCTACCACCCCCCCACCCCCCGACCCCCCCCCCTCCCGTCTAGTCCGGTCCCGCCCCCTGCTCTGCTCTGCTCTGCACATGGGCTCCTAGTCTCCCCTCTTCCCCTGCTGTTTCTGCTGTCGCCTGTCATTGTGTGGACACTCCATCATTGATGTCTTTCATTCCTTCGACCGTTCCTTATTCTCACTTCCTTCTGCCTCTCCTTATAGACCTCAACTCTCTTCTTCCCTCTCCCGTCTTCTCTCTCTCCCTCTCTCTTTTTCATGCTGTATTAATAATGGAGTGCTTGTGACCATCCTGCTGCTGAAACCCTTTCCTTCATTAATCCCAATATGTCCTGTGCTGTGCTTCTGACAGAATTCATTTTTGCTCTCTGGTGCTTCCTCTCTCACCCTCCTCCTCCTCATCTTATCCCCCTCACTCTGTACCTTCATTCCTCCCTCCACTCCTCCTCTCCTTTCCTCTATCGCTCCATCCAATGCATCCCCCATCTCTATCAGTCCATCGTTCCTCTGCTCTCCTTTCCTCTCTCTCTTGGCACTGCCTCCCTCCATGTCTCCCAGCCCCAGACGCCCAGCCTGCCTGTCGCCTTTGCCCAGCAAGGGTGCCAGATCAGTGGGCTGCATCTGTGTGGTCTGGTGGGGGCTGAATGACCTGCTGCCTCTGGCTGTCATACTGTCTCAGCCTCTGTCACACCCCATCACAACTGCACACACACTCCATATATAGGGTATGGGAGGCTGAGTCTGTGTGTGTGTGTGTGTGTGTGTGTGTGTGAGGGAGAGAGAGACAGAAAAGAGAGAGAGAGAGTGATATGTGTGGATGTGCATCAAAATGTGAATGTGGGTGTGATTTTTGAGTACATGGCAGTGTACTTCTGTGTGTGTGTGTGTTTATGCACTTGTGGGAGTATGTGTGTGTGTGTGTGTGTGTGTGTGTGTGTTCATTGACAGCCCCTTGATGTAACTCTGTGATGAGGGCTAACTTGCCACCACGGATGGCAGAACCTTTCAGTTTTGTTCCGGCTGTCGCCTTAACAGAACATTTCCATTCAACACGTTCCCAAAGAAAAAGGGGAAAGAAAGAAAGAAAAATACACTTTTTCTTCCTGGTTGTGCTGGCAGGCCATGTGGAGTGATTCCCACAGAAAGACATCTTCACCCTGATGTGGAGTGATTCCCACATCTTCACCCCGATGGCTTCATGTCTGTAAAACAAAGGGCCACTGAGGGCCGCATTGCGGGGACTAGGCCCGCTCATAAGCCACTTTTCTCTGCTGCGTGTGTCCTGTGGTCTGGGACTCTGACCAACATGGAGAACAAGACAAAGAAAACCTATTCTGAAGAGCAGCAGGGAAAGAGCTGAGAGACCAACCAACCTCCCAGCCCTGCTGTATGGCAGCCTGAGTCCAATAGCCTAGCCCAGAGCGCGCGCACACACACACACACATACACACGGCACAGAGCACTGGCAGCTTGAGTTCAATAGCCCAGAGCTAAGCTCATTGGTATGACAGAGAGAGAGAACACACAACACTGCCGCAGCAAAACACAGTGTGATCACGCATCCAGTGTGATCAGGCATCCAGTGTGATCAGGCATCCAGTGTGATCAGGCATCCAGTTGTCAGCATCCAGGTATCAGGCATCCAGTGTGATCCATCCAGTACCTCACACCTGTTAGCAGAGACACACTCTTTCTCTCACAATGCCCTTGATCATTTATTTGTTGATCATTTTTATATTTTAAATGTATAATTCATTTATTATTTACTGATCTATTCAGTTACTGTTTCTCAAGTAGCCGATTTGCATCCTCTGCGCGTCACACCTCTCTCATCTGTGACGGACACTCTTCCTAATGACCTGATGAATATCATAGGCTGAGATTAGCATGTTGTTTCAATCATAGGCTGCTCAGATGTGATGTGGCCTTGCCTTTTGAGGCAGGCGCACAGGGCTGCCAAGGGCCTGCAGAGTGATCTGATTTGGCCTTGCCTTTACAATGGCACGCAGTAGCACACCTCTCAGCGTAATGAGGCCACGTCTGAGTGAGCCGTATGGAGATGAGATGGCTGCACTTTTCCATAGTTGTATGTTGAGGTCAAGCAGCGCTACAGCATAGCTAAGAGACAGTGGATTTGTGCTAGGGTGTGTTTGTGTGTGTGTGTGTGTGTGTGTGTGTGTGTGTGTGTGACTCCATAGGGCCATAATAAGCGTGTGATGGCCATCATCACTAACGGAGGAGAGGTCGTCTGCCTGTCAAGAAGCTCCAAAAAGATGCAGTGTGTGTTTTAATGTGTGTGTGCATGTTTGTGAATCTGTAAGTGAGTGTGTGTGCGTGTGTGTGTATGTGTATTTGTGAGTGCATGGGTGAGAGTGTGTGTGTGTGTATCCATCTGTCTGTGTGTGTGTGTGTGTGTGTGTGCATGAGTGCTGGGGGGAATTTGATGGGAGATACAAACTGTGGTGAGTGATGATGAATATTGATGGGAGAGAGAAGAGGTGTGTGTGTATGTGTGTGTGTTAGAGAGTGATGAGGAATATGGATGCATGAGAGAAGAGCTGTGTGTGTGTGTGTGTGTGTGTGTGTGTGTGTGTGTGTGTGTGTGTGCTGTGGAGAGTGATGAGGAATATGGATGTGGAAGAGAGGAGGTTTATCAAAAATACTAAATGGGACAGAGAGTGGGGTGCTGGAGAGAAAGAGGGACACAGAACAGCATGCTTGTATTTCTTTGCTCATCAATAACGCACACACACACACACACACACACACACACACACACACACACACACACACACACATAAATTGAAATGGGTATATTTTGTCAGTCTTATGTTGTTAGAGATGTTCCAGTGGCCTGTGTATGAGTTTGGTGAGAGAGAGTGTGTGTGTGTGAAGAGTCTGTTCAAGCCAGCAGAAGTGTGAGGATGGGTTGAGGGTTCTGGCTAGTTTGCACACCATGGAGCAACGCCTTGTGTGTGTGTGTGTGTGTGTGTGTGTGTGTGTAAGTGAGAAAGAGGATGTGTACTGTGGCAAGTACAGTCTGCACGCCATGGAGCTTAGCTCCCCGTGGGGCAGTGCCTTACACTACACAACTTCTCAACTGGAACAGCAAGTCTCCACCATTAATACACACACACACACACACACACACTGCTACTCATGACCTCCATCCCAACTCCTGACAGATGTGCAGGGATTAAAATACAGGTCTCCATGGAACAAGTGTGGTAGAGTGTAAGTGAATTTGTCTGTGAGTGGAGTGTGTAAACATATTTGTGTGTGTGTGTGTGTTGATGTGTGAATTAATGATGGACTCTTTGCGTTTGATTTTGAATGTGTTTTTCTATTCCTGAGCAGTAGTGACATTATTCCTATACCTAATACGTGTCTATGTGTCTGTGCGTGTGTGTTTGTGTGTGTGTGGTGTGTGTTTGTGCATGTGTGTGTGTGGGTGGGTGAAAGGTAATGCATCACTAAATGAACTAGTCCCCATCTTCAACCTGCCCCCCCTCACCCCCCCAGACATATTTGCTCATACATGAATCCTGGCAAATGCACATATAATAGACCCATAATTTATGGTATAATACACACACACTGACACACACAGAGGTTTGCCTCAGGCCTGTGGTGTGCTGGGTCCACTGCTGCATGGAATATTAAGTCCAGTAGACGAGGGTAAAGGGAAAGGAAATCAAAGGTAATTTTCAAATTTCCTTGGAGTGCAAACGTGCGAAACATGTGACAGGCCATTATGGTAATCCCAGTTACTTAGGAAGACAGCGAGAGGCTAAACACAGCAGCCACGCGCTCACATCCCACACATCCAAAAGCAAACTAATGAACAAGGCACAGCCCCACTGCCCATTATAATGGAAATACACGGCCATTTGTTTTTATTATTGTATCATGTGGAAACCTCTCACTGTTTTTCACCTTTATTTTTAAAGTTGTTGCCAAAGACATGCTGACAGACACACACATACACACATTTATCGGACAGCACAAAAACAGTGCACACAGTTACTATTTCCTGTCCGACACACTATTGTTGGAGATTGTAGTTTGCTGTGCATGAAATCAAGGGTCACTCCGGGTCAGCTGGCATTCCAGCCCCGACTCCACATGGATCATTCTCTGGCTTTGAATGTATAAGCTCTATGCAAGCAAGGTTAATAAGATTGCACAAGTCATTCAGTGTGTTCTCCATAGTTAAAGTGCAGTTGGAAAACACTGATTCAGCTTGGCTAACCCATGCTGGAAGGTGTAATTTAGGGTTATACTTGTATTGTATAACTATTGTGTTGGTTAGCAAAATGGTTGATATGCTTCTTGAGGTGTGATCTGTGCTCAGGGGGTTTTACAAGTGGGTGGCTAAGTGATAAACCTGGATAGGTTAAGTTAGAGAAACTGGTAAGCAAGATACTAGTGGGTGAGATGCTTGTGGCAACCAGAGGAATCAATGATTTATGCTACCTGACGCTAAACACACTACCGTCAGACTCAGGCAATGGCTGGATGAAGTGAAGAAAGGTAAAACTCAACTCAACAAAAAGTAAATTGGTTGAAACAGCCCCCCTTTAAGGCAGAGTGTCTGGTTTGTTCAGGTCTGTTCATTTGTGTGTTGGCTAGCATTACTGACAGTCAGATGTGTTTTTTAGGATGTGTGGAGGCTCATTGCTGAAGGGGTAAGAATAAATTAACCCAAAACAAGATTAAACCAAGAATGTGAAAAACAGAACAAACCAGAGATGGAGAGAGAGAGAGACAGAACAGAGCAGAGAAGGGAAGAGAAGAGAAGAGAAGAGAAGAGAGGAGAAGAGTAGGACAGGGCAGGGCAGAGCAGTGTAGAGAGCAGAGTAGAGAAGAGAATAGAAGAGCAGGGTAGAGTAAAGTAGAGTAGAGTAGAGAAGAGTAGAATACTGTAGACTAGAGTAGAGCAGAGAAGAGAAGAGCAGAGCATGGTAGAGGAGAGGAGAGTAGAGGAGAGGAGAGTAGTGGAGAGTAGAGGAGAGGAGAGTAGTGGAGAGTAGAGTAGAGGAGAGGAGAGGAGAGTAGAGGAGAGGAGAGTAGAGGAGAGTAGAGTAGAGTAGAGGAGAGTAGTGGAGAGTAGAGTAGAGTCCTAAACAATGGAGGAGATGAGATGTGTCATTTATCCTCCACTCGGCCCATTGGCACAAACCAGTGGCACCTTAACTAGCCTGTAATTGAATTCAAATAAGTATGCAGGCTACAGTATAGTTATTTATGTATAATTAGGTACATATACTTTAGGCTGCCACAAAACTCCGATCAGACTGCTGCCCACAGGAACCAGTTCCAGATGTTCAAGTCTAACACATGACACTATTACTTTCAACCAGGATTATTTACAGATGATGTGGGAGCCAAAGGTTAGAGTGGGCTCCTCAAGACAACAGCTCCTGGTCAGCTTGATAAGTCTTTGTGTGCAGGCCTGACACAGGCCATACAATAATGTGGATTTCAGTCAATTTTGCCTTACAGGTATATATATCATAGCATACTCAAGACTTGCCTTAGAGGTATATGTCATAATGTGGTTAAAAATTTGAGGCAGTCTTTAATTATGACGCTGGAGACAAGGTGCCCACACAAAACCTACACAAGGTGTGCCAAGTAACTACGCCGTCTTCTTGGAGACGAGGATTCCCATTAATACCCCCCAGAACACACATCACATGTTGGAAAACAAATGGCAGACCCCCCTGCCCTTCCTTTGACCTCTTATCCTTCTCTAGGAATTTGACTTCTTGCCCTTCTGTTGTTCTAACTTGTCTAGGTTCCATGTTAACTTCTTGCAAATTCCCGGTGGAGCCAGAGATCCATCTGGTTTTCACCAGCACCCTCTGTTTCCCACATTCCTAACCATGTTTTCCTTGGTTGGTTGTCTTACCCCTTTAGAATAAGGCCTTACACATGGGATACATTTGTTTCACATTACTATTCTCTTTTGCTGATATTCATTTTTAGGATTTATTTTTTTTTAATTTTTCCTACAATAGCATACTCAAGACTTGCCTTACAGGTATATATTACAGCATACTCAAGACTTGCCTTACAGGTATATATTACAGCATACTCAAGACTTGCCTTACAGGTATATATTACAGCATACTCAAGACTTGCCTTACAGGTATATATCACAGCATACTCAAGACTTGCCTTACAGGTATATATCACAGCATACTCAAGACTTGCCTTACAGGTATATATCATAGCATACTCAAGACTTGCCTTACAGGTATATATCATAGCATACTCAAGACTTGTTCAGTAGTAGCTAGTCAGCATTGGCATACATGACCATATCTACCATTGAGGACACCGAGTTCATGTCCTCTTTTTTCTTTCCAGAGCTGATGAGGCTCATATCCCATAATAATGTTAGCCAAAAATTGCGGAGTGTGTGCTTGCCTACTGATGAGGCTCATATCCCATAATAATGTTAGCCAAAAATGGCAGAGTGTGTGCTTGCCTACTTCCGAGACAAGTGCAGAGAATGCCGGCAAAAAAGGTGAGTTAGGTGAATAAAAAGGTGACAAAGGTGAGTTAGGTGAATAAAAAGGTGAAAAAGGTGAGTTAGGTGAAAAGGGTAAAAATGGAAACTGATAGATTTCTCCCAAAAATGTTCTCAGCTACTTCTATTAGGTTTTTGTACTGCAAGATTTGTGAAATGCCATGTAGGTATGGCCTAAATGACCGATAGGCCACTTTATGCAGTAACCAGGAAGAAACATAAATGTTGGAAATGTTACTCTTTCAAGTTTCACTCTAAACTCGCACAGGACTCATATGGTAAATCCAATCCCATCAAGTCAACAGCTGTGACATTTTGGCCATGCCTTTCAGGAACAAAACAAAGAAACAACCTAACCTACATTTTTTTTTCTAAAAGCCGATTTAACATACCTTGAGATAAGTCCAACCTTCCTCCATACTATGGACAATGCATAGTCCTCTTTAGGTAAGTAGCTGCACTGTACTGTATTCAGTGTATTCAGTGACGCTGAAATAGGCAGTGCATCCCAAAATTGTTGTTTAACATTTAATTCACAGTCAGCACAGCCAAATCTCTCAAAGAGAGTGTGTTTCATTGTTTGGGTATACACTTCACACCCCTTGAGCCCATGAGCATAGGTGTAGGGCTATGCATTAATCACATGTTTCAGTAATGGCTCATCTTTTCGTACCATGCAGTGTGTGCACATTCATACAGACAGACCAGGGTCTAAACACACAAACAGCCTGTTCTCTTAAGGCATCCAGGTCTGCTTGTGTCTGCCTGTTTCTATTGCCAAGGTGATTGCTGAGCCTCTGTCTTGTCATCGTTGTTGTCAAGTAATGTGCTAGTTTGTATTCTCTGTCCGAAGTCAGGTAAGTTTGTAACTTACTTGTTTTTGTGTTTTTTCATTCCAGTGTGTGAGCTATTTTTCTTTTTGTACTCTGTTGGTTGGTACCAATTCTTTCATGCCATGTAGGGTGTTGGTACCAATTCTTTCATGTCATGTAAGGTGTTGGTAGTCGTGTTCATTTTGGTTTTCTGCTGTAGTCTTAGGACCAACTGCATGCGGTGACACTTTTCGCTATTTAGTTCATGCATTTAAGAGCTTTGGAATGGTAGGCAGTAAGGTCACTTGTTCTTAGAGGTTGCCATAATTTGATGACTTTTTTTTCAATTCTTATTAGTAGGGGATATTGCCCAAGTTCAGCCCTACATGCACTGTGGAGTGTTTGCCACTGAACTAGGAGGATGTTTTTGCAGAATTCTGCATGAGGGGTTTCATTTGGGTTTTTGTCCCATTTTTTGTCATTTTGATTCATCAAAGGATCCCACACTTCACTGCCCTATACAGCAATAGGCTAAATTACAGACTGGAATATTTTGAGCCAAACTCTAACAGGCATTTCAAATTTAATACTACTTTTTCTTTTAAAAGTGCCCTGCCATCCATCTATAGGGTATTTTAAACTGTTCTCTGAGGTCTCCAAAGATGGTATGTAACTTTAGTTGGGCTGAAAACGGTCCAAGGAGACCTTAAAAGAATCCTCTGTAACCTACTGAAATAGCTCTTGAGTAAAGTGCTTTGTTTTTCCTTCTATGATAATGAGCTGTGCTCTGGTTTGCTGCTCTGATGGCACGTTGAGAGAATGTATTAGTTTGCTAATGTCAGAACTGCAAGGGAGGAAGACCAAAACTTCTTTGGAATATTCCATTTCAGAGGAAGCTGAGGAAGAAATGATAGAGCACATCCACTGCTTGGAGATTGTAAACAGACACTTCACAACAGTAAGCTTGTAAGGGTGTCATACTAGCCAACATGACCAGATAGCTGCTTCATTATCACAAGGTTACTATTACAACCACAGGTGAAAACGTACAAAGCCTGATGTATTTGCCAAAGTTGACATGTCACTCTTTTCAAAATCCGCTGGAAGCAGAAGTAATAATGGACTTCTCCAAAAAGTAATTGTTGCCATTTTTCCCTCAGCTTCTGTGATTTAGGTAGAAAACCAAAAGCGAGACAGTTGCTATTCTGTCTGTTATCTTCATTTGACAGATATTGGGTGATCTGGCATAGTTAGGATTCTGTGGGGTGGGCACTAATCAAACACCGGAGAGCCTGGATAGGGTGATAATTCAGAGTCATCTGCCAAAGGCTAGGAGATAGGCCGGATAACTTACAGTAACACAGACAGACTTTTCATATTGGCCTGATTTATTTTCATTGGCTATTGCAGACAGCAAAGATAGTATTACATTTTTACATGCACCACACAACGCATACACACATAGACCTATCATACAAAAACAACAGGTTCTGTGTGGCAGGGCATCTTTAATTTGTTGAAGTTTCCAGTTGCAATTCTTTTTAACCCAAGGCAAGTATAGTTTGTTACCCAAGGCAAGTATAGTTTGTTACCCAAGGTAAGTATAGTTTGTTACCCAAGGTAAGTATAGTTTGTTACCCAAGGTAAGTATAGTTTGTTACCCAAGGCAAGTATAGTTTGTTACCAAGTAAGTATAGTTTGTTACCCAAGGCAAGTATAGTTTGTTACCCAAGGTAAGTATAGTTTGTTACCCAAGGCAAGTATAGTTTGTTACCCAAGGTAAGTATAGTTTGTTACCCAAGGCAAGTATAGTTTGTTACCAAGTAAGTATAGTTTGTTACCCAAGGTAAGTATAGTTTGTTACCAAGTAGTATAGTTGTTACCAAGGTAAGTATAGTTTGTTACCCAAGGTAAGTATAGTTTGTTACGTGGCCGATTTGTGTTTGAAGGTGAAATTTAGTTCATTTTTAGCATAGTTTAGTTAGTAGGCTTTTTTTCTGTAGGAGATAACAGGACCAAATTGTTTGCAAATTAAAGACATTTTTTTTCAGAATCATAGACAGTGAGACCAGGTGCTGTTGATTGCTGTAACAGATTTGCCAGTTCATGAATGTATATGCTGAGGAGTGTTGGTGAGAGTGGCCAGCCTTGCCTCTCACCCCAGCTTTGAGTAAAGTAGCTTGTCTGCTTATGTCCATTTGCACATTTGTTGTTCTGGTACATGTCTTTGTTCTTATCAAGCTGCATTTTTTGCCTCCAATTCCACTTTAAAAAAATACTGAGGACCTACTTTTGTGCCAAATTGAATCGTATGCTTTTTTATGCTCTACAAAGCATGCAATGGTTTTTTGATTTATCTTGGTTTGTGTATTTGTCAGTCAGCATTTGTAAGGTGAATATGTGATCTGATGTTCTGTAATTTGGTCGAAATCAAATCTGACTTGCGTAAGACAAACAGTTCATTTAGGAGGCTGCAGAAAACCTTTCCCATATTACTGCTTACACAAATGCCTCTAGAATTATTGGGGTCTAATTTATCTCCACTTTTGAAAATAGGTATTATGATTCCTTTGTGCCAGATATTTGAATGCACACTGTAGCTGTGTTATCTGTTGGTTTGAGAGCTTTCTGTCTCTCTATTTGTCATGGGACATTAAGTATATTGATCACTAATCAAAGTGAATTATGGAAGTACATGGACTTTCACACAAGCTGAGTGGCACATAGTGACTTCTTGAGACATCAGTATGTCTCCGTCAAACCCTTAGAGAGAGAGAGATTATGTGGTATGAGAGATACATGTTATAACATCCTGTGTAATTATGTCTTATATTGGATTCAATCTTAAATGTATTTGTTCAGATTCTCCAACCCTGCCAAATAATAATAAAATGTAAAATGTAATAAATGTAAAAATAATCAGTTATACCACTATGAAATGTAAATGAAACATTTTCATTAAACAAATAAAAATGAATACAGTGTTGTGATATATTAGCACCATGTATGCTAAATTACAACATTAAATATCAGTGTCAATTGAAGTATCTTCTTAGGTAAGTTCTTATTTTATTTCTAAAGAGAATCCACAAAGTATGAATTCCTGAGACACTCTGGTCAGGTTGCAGTTGCAAACTAGTCTGCAGTTGATAAACACAATGTTTTTATACCTTTTCTCTCACCTTGAAACTTTCTACTTTACAGTTCAGATGTGAGCAAGTCTTTGTTTCAAATATAATGCACCTTATGGGGCCAAATGTCACAGATTGGACTTGAAAGGTAAGAAAAATTGCCTTTGGGTGTTGATAACAGAAATTACGATCCCTAAGTGAGTAGGTTTCTGTATAGCTTTACTGCTTTGATAAGACCACTGCGCTGTTTAGCAGTAACCCTAGGGTTACAGCAACACTATAGAGGAGACAGGGCTTACAGCAACACTATAGAGGAGACAGGGCTTACAGCAACATTACAGAGGAGACAGGGCTTACAGCAACACTATAGAGGAGACAGGGCTTACAGCAACACTACAGAGGAGACAGGGCTTACAGCAACACTACAGAGGAGACAGGGCTTACAGCAACACTACAGAGGAGACAGGGCTTACAGCAACACTATAGAGGAGACAGGGCTTACAGCAACACTACAGAGGAGACAGGGCTTACAGCAACACTATAGAGGAGACAAGTGTAGAACATAAACAATGAAACACACATATGGAGAAATTCATGGGTGGGTGCAAGTAGCACACTCTCTCACACACACATACACACGGACACACTCAAACAGCTTCACTTGGATGAGCGATGTTTTCCTCCATGTATATGGATTACGAGCTGAATATAGTATGTTGGTATACATACATATATGCATGAAAAACTACAAAGATACCTTCAATTCTATTCAATTCAGTTTTATTTCTACAGCGCCTTTTACAATAGTATTGTCTCATGGCGCTTCACAGAAGGAGCACCCAAGAGCAACAGGGGCAAGGAAAAACTCCCTTATGTTCAGTTAATCTAGGAAGAAACCTTGGGCAGATCCACGACTCAAGGGGCTAACCCAACTGCCAGGGGTCATGGAGAAAAATTACAATCAGTAGTAACCATGACAGACTATAAGTTGTCTATGGTTTAGCTAAGGTTCATAATAGTTCATAATAGAGTATTATCCCACTTTTACATTACATGGTAGTCAGTCTATAGGTGGTTATCAGGAATTATGGCTGGACAATGTAGCAGCAGCCAGGCATAGTGACAAACTCAAAAGAGTGAGATGGGTCATGGGGGTAACAGTAAGGGTCCATTTGACAGCGCCATTGTGAGGGGGGGTCAATCACAAAGCCTCAGGAAGGGGAGTCGGGCCCAGCATCGGCATCCAGGAAGGTCCTCTGTGATGGGGAGTCGGTCCTGACATGGGCCTCCCGTAGTGTTGGTTGTAGTCCACTCAGGAGGGGAGGGTGAGAGGAGTCCGCCAGAATGAGGCAGGGATGACACTCAGCAAAGATAATTGTGGACAGAGGAAAATAGTGAATTAGGCCAGGCTCACACATCAGAAAGCAAATGTCTAATTTGGGCATACATATATGTGTATAAATGTGAAGTGATGATTTGCCATGCACCATCCCTAACTATGGGAAACAGTAAAGAGGAAGGTTTTAAGTCTAGACTTAAAGGTATTGAGAGTGTCCGCTTGTCGAATGTGGGGGGGGAGATTATTCCACAGGAGGGGTGCACGATAACAAAAGGCTCTTCCTCCTATCGTAGAATACCTGTAATGTTTCTTGAATGAGCAGGACCCAAATGCACGACAGATTCAGGAACAGATCAGCTTTACTTACACAAATTGAAAAATAATCCAAAAACTAGGAGTCTTACAAGAACCAACACCATAAGCAGCAGATACTGTGATAATGGCCGATAATCCTAGCAAGGTGTGAATCAACAGCAGATAGAAGAGAGATCTCACCACTCACAGTCACACAGCGAACAGGCACTGGCCATGGCTGCAAAAGAGCACAGCACAAGATCACAGAGTACGAGATCAGTAGAGGCACCAAGTACAAGATCACTAGAGGTCCCATGTACAAGATCAATAGAGGCTCCGTGTACAAGATCAGTAGAGGCCCCGAGTACAAGATCAATACGGGCCCAGAGTACGAGATCAGTAGAGGCCCCGTGTACAAGATCACTAGAGGCCCCGAGTTCAAGATCAATACGGGCCCAGAGTACAAGATCAGTAGAGGCCCCGAGTACAAGATCAATACGGGCCCAGAGTACAAGATCAATACGGGCCCAGAGTACGAGATCAATACGGGCCCAGAGTACAAGATCAGTAGAGGCCCCGAGTACAAGATCAATACGGGCCCAGAGTACAAGATCAATACGGGCCCAAAGTACAAGATCAATACGGGCCCAGAGTACGAGATCAATACGGGCCCAGAGTACAAGATGAATACGGGCCCCGAGTACAAAATCAATACGGGCCCAGAGTACGAGATCAGTAGAGGCCCCGAGTACAAGATCAATACGGGCCCAGAGTACAAGATCAATAGGGGACCAGAGTACGAGATCAGTAGAGGCCCCGAGTACAAAATCAATACGGGCCCAGAGTACAAGATCAATAGGGGACCAGAGTACGAGATCAGTAGAGGCCCCGAGTACAAGATCAATAGGGGACCAGAGTACGAGATCAGTAGAGGCCCCGAGTACAAGGTCAATAGGGGACCAGAGTACGAGATCAGTAGAGGCCCCGAGTACAAGATCAATAGGGGACCAGAGTACGAGATCAGTAGAGGCCCCGAGTACAAGATCAATACGGGCCCAGAGTACAAGATCAGTAGAGGCCCCGAGTACAAGATCAATACGGGCCCAGAGTACGAGATCAGTAGAGGCCCAGATCTAACATGTAAGGCAAAGGTCCAAGATGTAGGCTGTGAAAAGAAGCTTCTAAGACACAATAACATAAAATGACAAAAAAACAGAAAAGCATGTTAGCAAAAAGTTATTGGTTCAGAATGTATTATGATATGATGATATTATGGCAAGTTGGTACATTTTTGCCTTATTACTTGACAGCCAGATTTACTACATCATTGGTCATTATTACATTATTGACATGGACAGACACGGACATCCAGACATGAACAAGGACCAACAGAGGACTGAGGAAACATCAGGATTTACATACACAAGGAACAAGGAACAGGTGAACCAAGGCAGGGACTAACAAGGTTATAAATGAACATGACTGGGCACAGGTGAGGGGCGGAGCCAACAGGAACACGTGGGCAGGGCTACGGGAGGACATGCAGCACAGGACCAGGAAGTAAACAAAGACTGGAAGTGACACAGGAAGTAGACAGAAAGTAACACAAGGAGCAGACAGAAGGCTACAACATAGGATCGTGGGAAGGGGAACAGAACAGGACATTACCAGTACCATTGCTTACTGAAAATATTCTCTAGATTGTAGATTATAGATTTGATCTATACCATTATCTATACCATTGTTTACTGAGAGTAAAATCCAGATTGTGTGGACACTCTGCCATAAAAACTACCCAGACAGAAAAAAATGATATAAAATAAAAAATAAATAGATTGTGTTGGCTATACATTTTGCTAAATGTCTGCAGGCCTGAGATTAACACAGTACATCAACAGGATTGCATTCTCCAGTCTTGCCTTCAGTAGACTAATCTGGCCTATTAACCTTAACCTTTAACCTTAAGCCTATTAACCTTTAGTGTTAACATACCCAGCTGGTAACATTAGCCAACACAGTGTCCTCATCATCAGAAATGTCACACAGGTCACACAATTGTCATAGGCAGCTAATATTACTATTCTTTTTATGTTGCTAACAAGCTCTTGTGCCATCTGTAGTTACATTTTCAGAACCTAAATACATTTCAGACTCGTGGTCTGTTATGGCCATGTCATTAAACCTCGATATGTGGGCATTATGCCTTATAAGGCCTTATGATGGCCAACATAAGTGGCTGTAACACTGAGAAGTGTCATAATGCAATGAGAAACACCAGGCTCAGTTTATTCTGATGCTCCAGGATCATGACTGCGTTTGAATGGTTATGTCAGCTTATGTTAATCATTATTCAGCATTATGACCCCTTCCTAACCCTTCACAAATGTGTTTATCCTGCTTCAGGGATCCAGACTTTAACTACAGCATTACCCCTTATTGTTTGTTTTACCCACAAACACTTACACACCACAGCATACCCCAAATGAAAATCTAATGTGTAGAAAACATGTAATGGCGTCTGGCAGAAATAGTTGATTTATAACCAGTTTAGTTGTGCTGTGGTAGAATTAATTTTTTATGGAGAGATGTTTTTACATTTTTAAAATGTAAACAAAATGTGCTTTTGAAAAGAAATAAAGCTGTGTGTCTTGTGTGATGCAGGCGTCCTGTTGTGTTAACTTAGATTAGAAGAAAGTATTTAAGTGCAGGTGAAGGCTTGCTACCAATTGTTGGAAAAAACTCATTACTGTATCTGGCTGCATGTGAGCTGCTAAAATAGACTGATAGACCAGTTGCATCCCTTCTATGTTAACATCAGCAAGATGTTAAAAAAGAAAGAAAACTACTGTTCCACCTTCAGCTGTGATGCTGCTTATTTATCTATTCATCTGAGCTCCTACCCTCACTCAGCAAGAAATTAACCAGGGATGAAGTTTTACATCGATGTCTCTCTTTTACTGTGAAGTTAAACAACTCGTGACGGCACCAATAAAGTCTTTTTCTCATCACTTCCCATCATTAGTGTTCTTGAGATCAGTCATGGCTCAAGCAGCAGAGCTAATGGGGCCTTGCAGGCCTCCGTCCTTGCTGAGCACAGGTGGACCTTCGTCTGTCTGTTCCCTCTGCATACGCTGGGCTAGAGATGCCAACCCTCTTCTTCCTCAGCCTGTCAACAGCTTCAGCACTCCATCCTCCTGTGATGTTACTGAGTTCTTACAGGTCACAATTTATAGTTCATCTTCATAGTTCAGAGTTCAGATTTATAGTTCAGATTCATACTGAAATTATAGTCATAGTTAAGAGTCACAGTTCAGATTTTGTAGTTCAGATTCATAGTCCAGATTCACAATTCAGAGTCATAGTCCAGATTCACAGTTCAGAGTCATAGTTCAGAGTCACAGTTCAGAGTCATAGTTCAGAGTAAAGGTAATTCAGATTCATAGTCTAGATTTATAGTCTATATTTGAACCATTCTGCCATTGTGTCCATTGAGTGTGTGTGCATGTCTGTCTGTGTGTGTATGTGTGTGTGTGTGTGTGTGTGTCTGTGCCTGGTTCATTAAAGAACTGTTTTATTCATCACTCTTGGCTGTGACGCATCAGGGTCCCACCAACATCACACACATAAACAGACACACACACACACACACACACACACACACACACACGCACACGCACACGCACACAAGCACACATGCACACACACACACACACACACACACACACACACTGCTAGGCTTGGAGATAAAATCTGGCAGGAGGTGAGAGATGTTTGAGCTCAAAGGCCAGTGAAAGGACATCTGATCTGATCCATCAGAAGCAGCATGGTGATTGGCTGATCTTCCTTCCATCCATCAGAAGCAGCATGGTGATTGGCTGATCTTCCTTCCATCCATCTGAAGCAGCGTGGCGATTGGCTGGAGTAGTTTATAGCTCAAGCACCATTCTGAGCCAATATCTTTGTTTGTTTCCAGTTCCAAAGGCCAGTGATAGACCTGGGGATGTTTCTTTTTTTTCCAAAGATTCACAAGCACTCCAGGGCTCTAGAGGTGTCAGTAGCATCTTCTGTTCAAAAGATATTAATCACACATTTAGAAAGCAGCATCTGTGCATTAGAAACAATTTATCTGGGGGTGGTTGAGTTTACATTTATCAGACAGGAGAGAGAGAGAGAGAGAGAGAGACAGAGGAACAAGAAAATCACAAACAGATGCGGGGGTCAGGCCACTCCAGCAGAGACATCAGGGGAGTGTGTGTGTGTGTGTGTGTGTGTGTGTGTGTCATGTGTGTCAGGGCAACTGACATTAATTCTGCCCAACTTAGTAATTATGTCTGCAATTAATGAGGACACCTCCAGAGGGAGAAGTGGCAGCAGCCCCCTGTAAAGCTGTCAATCAAAGCCATCCTATGGATGTGTATGTATCAGAGTTACTGTGTGCAGCCAACAGGAGTAGGATGAGTGTGTGTGTGTGTGTGTGTGTGTGTGTGTGCATATCAGAGTGACTATTGGACTATTGGACTATTGGTGACTATTGGTACATTGGGGTCTGTGTGTATGTGTGTAGATATACTGTAGAGTAACTGTTTGTACATATGCTGGTGCTGGTGTGTGTGTGTGTGTGTGTGTGTGTGTGTGTGTGTGTGCATACATATGTTGGAGAGCCAATGAACATCGGTCCGATAAAATCAATACACCCTTTTTGGAAATGTTTATGTGACTTGTGTCTTGCTTAAGGTAGGCGATTCACACAGAGTGCTTAGAGGAATTCAATACTTTGACATGCCTGTTTGTCTAATTTATGGCATTTGTGTGTGTGTGTGTGTGTGCGCATGTCTGTGTGTGTGTGCGTGCGTGCGCGTGTGTGTGCGTGCGTGCGTGCGTGTGTGTGTGTGCGTGTGTGTGTGCGTGCGTGTGTGTCTGTGTGTGCGTGTGTGTGTCTGTGTGTGTGTGTGTGTGTGTGTGTGTGTGCATGTCTGTGTGTGTGTGTGTGTGTGTGCGTGTGTGTGTGCGTGTCTGTGTGTGTGTGTGTGCGTGCGTGCGTGCGTGCGCGTGTGTGTGCATGTCTGTGTGTGTTTGTATGTGTGTGTGTGCGCACTTTATGTCCTGCAGCCATAAAAGTACACTCTATCTTCTCCTCTAAAATGTGTGTAGAGCGCTGGCAGAACTAAACACCAGATTTACCACCAAAACAGCTCTCATCAACAACTACATATATATATATATGCACAAATGACACATATGATCACTGATGTATGCCTGACCTAACTCATTTGCTTCCTCTGTCCACAATCATCTCTGCTGAGTGTCATTCCTGCCTCCTTCTGGCAGACTCCTCTCACCCTCCCCTCCTGAGTGGACTGCAACCAACCCTACGGGAGGCCTGTGCCAGGACCGACTCTCCATCCAAGAAGCCCTTCCTAGATGCACTTGCCAGGACCGGCTGCCCTTCCCTGAAGCTTTGTGACTGACCCCCTTTCACAATGGCACTGTCAAATAGACCCATATTGTTACCCCCATGACCCATCTCACTCCTTGACTTTAACACCATGTCTGGCTACTGCTACACTGTCCAGACATAATATTTGATAACCACCCATGGACTGACTGCCATGTAATATTATGGGATAATACTCTGGAACTATTATGATCCGTAGCTAAAACCATGTACAATTTCTAGTCTATCATGGTTACTACTGATTATACTTTCCTGCAGGACCCCTGGGAGTTTTTCCTTGCCCCTGTTGCTCTTGGGTGTGGAAATGAGGAAGTGTATGTGTGTGTGAGTGAGGAAGTGAGTAAGTGAGTGTGTGTGTGTGTGTGTGTGTGTGTGTGTGTGTGGGCAGGGGAAGAGAAAGGATTGATTGTAGCACTGGGGTCTGGGAGAATAGAAGAAAGTGCTGAATGATCATCTGCATTCCTCTCTGCCTGGAAAATAAAACAAGATAAATAAACTGACTCATTCAGAGAGAGAGGAAGAGAGGGAGAGAGAGAGATGGGTAACTCCAGGGGTCTGTGTATGTGTGTGTGTATGTGTGTGTGTATGTGTGTGTGTGTGTGTGTGTGTGTGTGGGCAACAACAGTAAAATGTAGAATGAAAGCACAGAGGAGAGAGAAAACCCTGAAGCCAATAACTTATGTATTTGTAACGACCCTAAAAGGCATCACACTCACTCACACACACACACACACACCATCACAGCTTGTTTTTGGTGCTTTTAACATGACGCAGGTGCTCAACATTTTCATCCTCGCAAACTCACTTATCCACTTATCAGTGGATGTCAGTAAAGAGTGAATCACTAAGGGCTGATTCACTAAAGCCCAACCCAGGTGGTTCAACCATGTCACACAAGTCATCAGTTTCTGTCTGTAATGAATAATCGTAAGAATATAGTCCTTGCACCAGAGGGCTGATCAGTACCATCTTAGGACACTAAGACACATAGTGATCTTTGGAATGGTAATCCACCCTAGAGTTAGAAAACAAATGATAACATTGCATTGGTGGTAGCTGTTTGTGTGTTATCACCCTCCTCATGGCCATTATAAGCCTATGGAGAGATATATTATGGCCATATCTATCTATCTATCTATCTATCTATCTATCTATCTATCTATCTATCTATCTATCTATCTATCTACATATAAAAAATAAATAATGAGGCATAAATAATCAGCTGAGGAAATGGGGATGTCAATTAGTTCCACTTTTTTACCCTATTCACCTGTAATAAAACCCTCCATAGGCTTTGATGGAGGGCTGACATAAAAACAAAAAAGCCCCCACCAGTGCAATGCTGTCCCACATTTTCTAACTCTTGGGTGGCATACCGTGCCAAAAAACAAACACAGTAAGACAGACTGCCCTTGAGTGGTTCTGACTGGCCAACTTACTGCCCTTGAGTGGTCCGACAGGCCAACTTACTGCCTTGAGTGGTTCCGACAGGCCAACTTACTGCCCTTGAGTGGTACCGACAGGCCAACTTACTGCCCTTGAGTGGTTCCAACAGGCCAAATTTGGGGGTCTGGCTCACGGACAAGGGAATTGTGACGGTTACATTGCAACACACATATCGAATAGATGAACAAGGAACCTTGACAAAGGTTATCAACACCATCAGGTTAATACTGGGCTACTGGGCTAACTTGACATCTTCATTATACCATTTCAATGTTATCAACACAACAAGCGAAAGGAGAGCGGCTATTTGACTGGCTGATTCACTAACAGGCGAAAGGAAAGCGGCTATTTGATTGGCTGATTCACTAACGGGCGAAAGGAAAGCGGCTATTTGATTGGCTGATTCACTAACAGGCGAAAGGAAAGCAGCTGTTTGATTGGCTGATTCACTCATTAACGGGCGAAAGGAGAGCGGCTATTTGATTGGCTGATTCACTAACGGGCGAAAGGAGAGCAGCTATTTGACTGGCTGATTCACTTATTAATGGGTGAAAGGAACGCTAATATTTGATTGGCTGATCCACTCATTAACGGGTGAAAGGAGAGCGAATATTTGATTGGCTGATTCACTCATTAACGGGTGAAAACAGAGCGACTATTTGACTGGCTGATTCACTTATTAACGGGTGAAAACAGAGCGACTATTTGACTGGCTGATTCACTTATTAACGGGTGAAAACAGAGCGACTATTGACTGGCTGATCATAAAAAAAGAATATTGACTGGCTGATTCACTTATTAACGGGTGAAAACAGAGTGACTATTTGACTGGCTTGCTTGCAGCAATCAACTGAGGCGTGAAGCTAGACAAGACGGGATGGGGTGGTGGGTGTAAATGAAGCGCTCTGATTGGCTGAAAGCACACTTATGAGCAGATCTCTGTGGCTCAGCGGCAGAATCAACTTCAGTAACAATCTGGTGAAAACTAAAACTGCCGAAATGCAAGATCAAATGATACGCGTACTTTAGAACATGAATCGTACAAGTGTACTAGGAGGTCAAAATGAGATCAGATCACATGCGTACTTTAGAGCATGGACTCGTACAAGTGTACTAGGAGGTTAAAATGAGATCAGATCACATGCGTACTTTAGTGCATGGAATCACACAAGCAGACGAGGAGGTTAAAATGTGTGCATGTTGCAGGTCTGCTTGTGTTTATTATATATGGTTGCAT
>PYXC01001718.1:337500-342500 GCA_015244755.2 Tenualosa ilisha | reverse complement strand
GAAGTGTGCTGTCTCTCCCTTGAGGTGTGTCATTAGGAATAAAACTGTTCCTCACTTTTCCAGTCCTTGCCTATCTTGGCCTCCATTCATCTGGAGGATTCAAAAATGCAAAAATATTATCATTTGAGGGTTCAGAGAGGCAGAGACACAGGGAGGGAGAGAAGGAGGGATTGAGAGAGATGGAGAGAGAGAAGAGAGGAGAGGGAGGGCAAAAGAGAGGAATGTAGAAGGAAAGGGAAAGAGAGAGACAGGAAGGTCTCTGGTTTCACGACACCACTGTGTTGAGTAGCATCCTAGGACTACTTTACATGTACCTCGGTGTTTATGAAAAACGTTTACATGTACCTCGGTGTTTATGAAAAATGTTTACATGTACCTCGGTGTCTATGAAAATGTGTTTACATGTACCTCGGTGTCTATGAAAATGTGTTTACATGTACCTCGGTGTTTATGAAAATGCATTTACATTTACCTGGGTAATAGTTACCAACTATTTACTACCAGCTAATTATTGTGGCACCTTACTGCGAATTTTACCCACATTGGTAATGAGTCTCACCTGGAGCCCAGCACACAGACTTATTGTTGCACCTCCTCAGGAGGCCAATGCTGGGGACTTGATCCCCTCTGCAACAAAGGAACTTTGGTTCTTTACCAGTAAACGTATGTAAATGTAGTGGGTTATGATGTTTGGTAGTTTGGTTCATGATGTGGGGAGCAGTCTAATCATAGTTTTGGGACAATCTAAAGTATCAGTACATACAGTAGTTGTACACAAACAGCTATCTAGTACTCTGCATACTAATTTGAATTCACACCTTTTCTCTGGCCCAGGCCAGCTGTCCAATCACAGGCTAGTGAAGGAAGAATGACACGTCATTGGTTTGCCCAGTGGACTGGGTTTAGGATAAGACAGACTTCCCCACACATCTTCAGTTACACCTCATGGAATAGTCACTGATATAGCTGGTGTGTGTGTGTGTGTGTGTGTGTGTCTGCAAGTCTCCATGTGAAAGGGCGATGTCATAGCAGAAGTGGGTGTGTAGGTCTATGTGTGTGTGTGTGTGTAGGTCTGTGTGTGTGTGTGTCTGCATGTCTCCGTGTGAAAGTGGGTGTGTAGGTGTATGTGTTGTGTGTGTGTAAGTTTCACTGCCTGTCATTCTCCCAAATCTCCCTTTCTCTTCTATATCGCCTTCTATCGGTCTCAGATAATGTGTTTGGATTGGATTTGTGGGCATGTTTGTGTGTATGGTGTGTGTGTGTGTGTGTGTGTGTGTGTGTGTGTGTGTGTGTGTGTGTATGGTGTGTGTGTGTGTGTGTGTGTGTGTATGTGTTGGGGGGGATTCTCTATGACTCATATGGATCTACAGCACCAGTGTCCAGAGGAAGGAAAAAGGCCAAAGGAGGAGACAACAACCTGAACAGCACAGCAGAGAGAGGAGAGATGGGTGCTCCTCCTGCTCCTCCTGCTCCTCCTGCTGCTCCTCCTGCTGCTCCTCCTGCTCCATGAGATATGGGTACGACTTCTTCTCCTCCTGCTGCTCCTCCTGCTCCATGAGATATGGGTGCTCCTTCTCCTCCTCCTGCTGCTCCTCCTGCTCCATGAGATATGGGTGCTCCTCCTTCTCCTCCTGCTGCTCCTCCTGCTCCATGAGATATGGGTACTCCTTCTCCTCCTCCTGCTGCTCCTCCTGCTCCATGAGATATGGGTACTCCTCCTTCTCCTCCTGCTGCTCCTCCTGCTCCATGAGATATGGGTACTCCTTCTCCTTCTGATGGGTACTCCTTCTCCTCCTCCTGCTGCTCCTGCAGCTCCATGAGAGATGGGTACACCTGCTGCTACTCCCCCTGCTTCATGAGAGATGGGTACTCCTCCTGCTCCTCCTGCTGCTCCTCCTGCTCCATGAGAGATGGGTACTCCTCCTGCTCCTCCTGCTGCTCCTCCTGCTCCATGAGAGATGGGTACTCCTCCTGCTCCTCCTGCTGCTCCTCCTGCTCCATGAGAGATGGGTACTCCTCCTGCTCCTCCTGCTGCTCCTCCCTCTTCATGAGAGATGGGGACACCTGCTGCTCCTCCTCCTGCTCCTCCTGCTCCTCCTGCTCCTGCAGCTCCATGAGAGATGGGCACACCTGCTGCTGCTCCTCCTGCTTCATGGACGGGTACTCCTCCTGCTCCTCCTGCCCTACTAGTGAAACTTCCAGGGCAAGTGGTGCAGAAGAGAATCTGAGCCATCCCACCATCACCCATCTACCCCCACCCCCCCAAACACATACACACACACATATACACATATACACACACGCACACACAAACACACACAGACACCAGTGCAACTCTAATTCACCAAGGTCTTATATGGCAAACCAACCCCCATCTCTCTCTCTCTCTCTCACTCTCTCTCTCACACACACACACACACACACACACACACACACACACACACAGTCAATGAGTAATGCTTTCTTCAGTAAAGCCTCTTCTCACTGCCCTCTTAAATAAAGCATTAGGGTGGAGTTAGAAACAGGAGCCACTGCACTATTACACTCCCTCACTCATTCTCTCTCTCTCTCTATTTCACTTCCTCTCTCCATCCCTCTCTCTCCACCTCTCCCTCCCTCACCCCCCTCTCTCTCTTTGCCTTCCTCCTCCACTCTCTCCTTTCATCTCTCTCTCTCTCTCTCTCTCTCTCTCTCCCTCCTGCTCCCTTGTTCCCCCCATCCACCGCCCCCTCCATCTATTTTTGTTTTCCTGGCGAGAGGAGTGGAGGGGAGAGGGAAGTGAGCCTGGAAACAACAGGCAGGAACTCCATTACACCGAGCCGAGTGTGTGTGTGTGTGTGTGTGTGTGTGTGTGGGGGGGGGCCGAGCACAAATATAATCATGTGGAGTGCAGAGTGTGACGCAGCTTTGGCTCACCATCCAGGACATAGCTGAATGGGGCCGGTAATCCTCACACACACACACACACACACACACACACACACACACACACACACACACACACACACGGTAAATGGATGTGGCTGAGTGGGGCCGGTAAATGGACGAGATTGAAGATGCATGTTCTCAGGGATTGAGATGGACGAGAGTGCCGTAAGTCCACACACACACATACTCACTCACCAACTCCCATACACACACACACTCACTCACCAACCCCAGCCCTTTGACTACCTTTGACTAAATTACCATCCATCCAGAGGTACATACATTTTTCAGCTTTCTGACTGCTTATAAGCAAGTGTCACGCACACACACACACACACACACACACACACACACACGCACACACACACACCACACACACACACACACACACTCACCCTTCTGTCTTTGACCGTGAGTGAAGTGTAGTCATATAATGTTTTTCTCTTCAGTGAACTGTTGAAAAATGCACTACTACACTGCTGAGACCTGCTGCTGACATGATGATAGAATTCCAGTGCACATCTAGCATACAGGCATGAAAATAGGGTTGTGTGTGTGTGTGTGTGTGTGTGTGTGTGTGTGTGTGTGTGTGTGTGAAGTGTGCTTTACACTCTACGGTGCAGAATGTTCATCTAGATCTCAGTGTTTAAAAATGTAAAATATCATAAAATACTATAATTATAATTTAGGATTAATATAACATTACTATAACATAATGACATGCTTGACGTCACTTCTATGCTGTGATGCACAGTGTAAAATAATGATCATCCTCTTCAAACCATGTCAGTAGCGTGGGTTATGCAGAGCTTGCTGTGCTTTTTTGTTTAGTTTAAAGTTTAAAGGAGAACTTTAAGTTTAAAGGGGAACTCCCTTATGTCCTATATTACCTATAGTCTACTGTTAAAGGACTTTGGGCCAGTCCCATTTCTCCTCCCTTAACACTAACATTTGATTTTTCGTGGCCTGCAAAAGAAGATACCCCTCGATGATGAAGTGGGAAGTGGTAGAAATATGTACCAACAAAATGGGATGTTTTGCATAACTGACGTCAGCTATGCAACGCACAGAAATGAGGTGGGCTAATGGTAGTGGGTCTATACAGCACAGGCCAGCACAGACATATAGGCAGATAATCCATACAGCACAGGCCAGCACAGACATATAGGCAGATAATCCATACAGCACAGGCCAGCACAGACATATAGACAGATAATCCATACAGCACAGGCCAGCACAGACATATAGGCAGATAATCCATACAGCACAGGCCAGCACAGACATATAGGCAGATAATCCATACAGCACAGGCCAGCACAGACATATAGACAGATAATCCATACAGCACAGGCCAGCACAGACATATAGGCAGATAATCCATACAGCACAGGCCAGCACAGACATATACTGTAGGCAGATAATTTATTAGGCTATTGGGCGAAAAATTGGACCTCTGCTACATCTATTTGTCGGCCTCTAAAACACTCCTGATGGATGTTTCTGGGTCTCTAAAACACTCCTGATGGATGTTTCTGGGTCTCTAAAACACTCCTGATGGATGTTTCTGGGCCTCTAAAACACTCCTGATGGATTCAGCTCAACCAGAGAGAGTTGTTTTGTGTGTGTGTGCGTGTGTGTGTGTTGGTATGTTTCTGGGTCTATCCTGAACGATTTTCTGTGTTCTGACTCATCATTTCTTCACATTTGCATCAGCTCCATCGACATATTTGGAATTTTGTTTGCCTAATTGTGACAAAATCTGTTGTGTTCATCTTTTCCTGAGCTGATCATCTTTCTTCTTGACTCCTACTGTGTAAACACATAAGGCATCAAGGCTAATCATCCCTCCACTTTGTTCAGTCTGCACCTGACCTCCCTCTGTTCTAAGGGAGCTCTTAAGCATTGGGATACCCTACCCTTACACAAAACCAAATGCTAGGGCCACAAACGAGTGGAAGTGGTGGAGATGGAACATGGCCTTGCACAGGGCTTATGAAGATGAACAGAATGTTTGGTGGAGTAATCAGGCTACTTTGACATTAGAAATATGCCTTGTTCACTGTGCATAATAG
>PYXC01001718.1:317500-332500 GCA_015244755.2 Tenualosa ilisha | reverse complement strand
CCTCTCTTCTGCTCTCCTCCCTTCCTCCTCCTCACTCAAACACTGAGAAACAAGAGGAGAGAAAATGGAGGAGGGGGAGGAAGAGGGGGAGGAGGAGAGGATCGAAAGGCACTAATGAGGAAAGGGGACTTCAGACATGGAAGCAGAGGTGTGTGTGTGTGTGTGTGTGAGAGAGAGAGAGAGCGAAAGAAAAAGGGTAAGCGAGGGTCACTCTCACCTTCTGCAGCCAATTTGACTGAGTGAGACAGAGACAGGCAAAGAGAGGAATAGAGAGAGAAAGGGAGAGAGAGAGACAGACAGAGAGAGAGAGAAGGATATAAAGATCGAGAAGGTGAAGAGAGCTGCACAAAAACAGACAGAAAGTCTGAGGTCTCTGGAAATCTCTGAGGTCTCTGTGGTCTCTGGAGATCTCAGGAGGTCTCTGAGGTCTCTGTGGTCTCTGGAGATCTCAGGAGGTCTCTGGAGGTCTCTGAGGTCTCTGGAGGTCTCAGGAGGTCTCTGAGGTCTCTGAGGTCTCTGGAGGTCTCTGGAGGTCTCTGGAGGTCTCTGAGGTCTCTGGAGGTCTCAGGAGGTCTCTGAGGTCTCTGGAGGTCTCTGGAGGTCTCTGGAGGTCTCTGGAGGTCTCTGGAGGTGTCAGGAGGTCTCTGAGGTCTCTGGAGGTCTCTGGAGGTCTCAGGAGGTCTCTGAGGTCTCTGAGGTCTCTGGAGGTCTCTGGAGGTCTCTGGAGGTCTCAGGAGGTCTCTGAGGTCTCTGAGGTCTCTGGAGGTCTCTGGAGGTCTCTGAGGTCTCTGGAGGTCTCAGGAGGTCTCTGGAGGTCTCTGAGGTCTCTAGAGGTCTCTGAGGTCTCTGAGGTCTCTGAGGTCTCTGAGGTCTCTGGAGGTTGTTGGGTTTAAAGTCAAACACAAACTTCAATCTCGCTCTTTACCAAAAAACAAATCTGTTCCTTCAGAGTAGGAAGGTGGAATTTTCCTTGCTGACACACACACGCACACACACACACGCACACACACACACCACACACACACACCCATCCCAGGCCATACCCACACACTAGGCACCAGAGTCAGCTGGAGGCTCTATTATCTAGTCCATGTTGATCCAGTCGATACGAATCTAAAAAAAAGGGGAGAAACAGATTGTGAATGTGGTGGTTAGTCATTCTGTTACAGCAGGCAGAATACTCACATGCACACACACATGCATGCACGCACACACACACACACACACACACACACACACACACACACACAGAGGCAGAAGAGGAAGAAAAACAGTATCTCTGACTTCAGTCTGTGTGAATTCCCTGCATGCAGTCGGAGCACAGGGAGATTATAATATTAATAACTAGTAATCTAAGAACAAAGAACCTGCAGCCTTGTTAATCAAGCAAAATGAGTTGTTATGCAGCATGATGCATACAAGCAGGTCTTCCTCCTGTTTGAGGGCTGAGCCCACATCTTTTATAAGGTACAGAGGAACTTGCGTCTGACTTGTGTGTGTGTGTGTGTGTGTGTGTGTGTGTGTGTGTGTCCACCTCCTCCCGACAGACAGAAACTAATTACACTTTAGTAGCAAAGGCAGACCTGGATATTCGTCTGTGGCAAGATGCGATCCAAGGTAGTCCAGCTTATAGTGATGGAGCCAGAATCCTGTCTATGTCAGTAGGAAGGGTTCAGCACCATGGACAGCAGAACCTCAATCATGTCAATGGTAATAGGGGCTCAGGGCCATGAACAAGACAGTCTTATTCATGCCAATGGGGAGAGTTCAGCACCATGGACAGCATACTTTTATTCATGCCAATGGTGAGGGTTCAGCACCATGGACAGCATACTTTTATTCATGTCAATGGTGAGGGTTCAGCACCATGGACAACAGACTTTTATTCATGTCAATGGTGAGGGTTCAGCACCATGGACAGTAGGCTTCTATTTAAATCAATAGACACCAGTTCCGATGCAAAGACAGCCGCCACAAAGTAACACGAAGAAAACAGGGATACAGCAAAGATACAAGAGAGAGAGAGAAACACTAGTGACCCTCTTACTAAAACTGCTATCTCTCTTTTTGTAATGACTGACTTGTGTGTACAACCTGCTGTCAAAATGAACCCAAGGCAGCATCCCACACCAGAGTGTTACTGTCTTGTGCACAGAATGCAGAGGCTGTTTACCTCTCCATCAGAGCTTTGGTGTTTTGCTAGTAGCCTTCCACACACACACACACACACACACACACACACACAGTACCCCCCCTCTCACTCAAGGCCATATGCACAGAGGCTTTTGCATGTGTTCCAATAAAAACACCTTAAAAGATGGTGTGATCTGAACCAAATGCCTCCTATTTGGCTGCCTAGAAGCAAGCTGTGCTTGTCTGACTCATGCATGCATATGCATTGATAGGAAGCTCAGTAGAGATGTGGGAGCTACATGCAAACAAATGTTACAGAAGCATTTCCTGATTGATTACATATTCTCTTGTGTTTGTCAAAAATGCAGGTGATAGTTTTTGCCTGTTGTGTGCTTTTAAAAGCAGGTGCAATCCAGACTGGGGTTAAAAGCAGGTGTAATCCAGACTGGGGTTAAAAGCAGGTGTAATCCAGACTGGGGTTAAAAGCAGGTGTAATCCAGGCTGGGGTTAAAAGCAAGTGCAACCCAGACTGGGGTTAAAAGCAAGTGTAATCCAGACTGGGGTTAAAAGCAAGTGTAATCCAGACTGGGGTTAAAAGGCTAAAGTTGGGAAACAAACAATGGAATCAGTATTCAAAGCACCATGTTTGCATATCTGTATGACATCAAAGGCAGAATTACACTGTTTGTCTGCTGTTTCTAACAGGATTCATCCATCCAGCATCCATCCATCCATCCATCTCCCTCTCTTTCTCTCTCTCTGTATATATATATATATAGTGTGTCAAGGTGTGCAAGTGTGTCAAGGTGTGGGCTGGCATATGTTAGGGGTGTTCAATACAGAGACACTTTTGGAGGTTGAGGTGTAATATGGTCACTACAGTGACTGTATAGGGTCATGATGTAGCTTTATTCTGTGTCAAAGTTGCTGCACCATCATCACCATCTTGGAAAACTATCCTACCTTGGACATATATGTACAGCCAACAATAGCTGGACGTGTCTTTAAGATACTAATCTGTTGTCATGTTAAAGAGTCTTTAAGACACTTCTCTGTAGTCATGTTAGAGTCTTTAAGACACTTCTCTGTAGTCATGTTAGAGTCTTTAAGACACTTCTCTGTAGTCATGTTAGAGTCTTTAAGACACTTCTCTGTAGTCATGTTAGAGTCTTTAAGACACTTCTCAGTAGTCATGTTAGAGTCTTTAAGACACTTCTCTGTAGTCATGTTTGGACACTCACACTCTTCAAAGCACATGCAATGCAACCCTCTTTTTGCCAAAAATAGTGCAGTTTTGCAAGTAAACTGCAAAAACTTCCCCTAAAACTGCTGTTTAGATACTCAGTGGGCCTTTGCATTTGAAGATTTTAGTGAAATATTGGCACACCACAAGTAATGTAGACAAAACAATAATTGCTGCCAAATGCTGGGAATTCTATGTTTTAATAAATGCTATATGCCCAAACAGCCCCTCTCTAGGACTACAGCTCTTTCTCTAGGACTACAGCTCTTTCTATAGGACTACAGCTCCTCTATAGGACTACAGCTCTTTCTATAGGACTACAGCTCCTCTATAGGACTACAGCTCCTCTATAGGACTACAGCTCTTATAGGCCCACAGCTCCTCTATAGGACTACAGCTCCTCTATAGGACTACAGCTCCTCTATAGGACTACAGCTCTTCTATAGGACTACAGCTCCTCTATAGGACTACAGCTCCTCTATAGGACTACAGCTCCTCTATAGGACTACAGCTCTTTCTATAGGACTACAGCTCTTCTATAGGACTACAGCTCCTCTATAGGACTACAGCTCCTCTATAGGACTACAGCTCCTCTATAGGACTACAGCTCCTCTATAGGACTACAGCTCTTCTATAGGACTACAGCTCCTCTATAGGACTACAGCTCTTTCTATAGGACTACAGCTCCTCTATAGGACTACAGCTCCTCTATAGGACTACAGCTCTTCTATAGGACTACAGCTCCTCTATAGGACTACAGCTCCTCTATAGGACTACAGCTCTTCTATAGGACTACAGCTCCTCTATAGGACTACAGCTCTTCTTAACGCCATGTTCTATCTTCTATATTCTTTCTGTAAGGTACTTAAATCCCCAAATTATACAAGATCCTGACTATACTGCCTGCTGAATCTAATCCAAACGTAGTAGGCTAACAAATAAAATAGGATACAGCAGGTTGCTATTCCAAATGCAAAACTCAACAGGCTTAAAAGACCCAAATTATGCTAATCGTGATTAGCCACATTGCTAATAGCAGTAGCTAATAGTCAACGTTGCTGACATAAATTATCAAATACTACAGTAAGGTCATCATTCCCTGTACAACTCATAGAAGGTTTCCTGGATATTATTTTCATTTAAGAAGCTGCAGATTTGCTTAGACACTAGTTTCTATATTTCTATATTCTATATTATTTCTATATTCTACATTTCAAGAATTTTTGACACAAATGGGAAGTTAGATATGGGTCGGTAGTTAGCAAGGACATCAGGATCAAGGTTTGGTTTTTTTATAAGATGGTTTAATAACAGATGTCTTGAAAGATTTTGGGACATGCCCAATGAGTGAGTCATTTATAATTCATCTCAGTCAGTAGAGGGAGAGCAGCCTTAAGAAGATCTGTTGGGATAGGCTCCAATAAGCATGTTGAGGCTTCAGCTGAGGAGATCAAAGACGTAATTCTGATATATTGGTGGGTGTGAATGAATCAAGGTATGCTACAGGTTGACTAGAGCTAGCTGTAACCATTACATGTGGTCTAACTGGATTTGAGGTTACAAGGGAGTTGTTCATTTTAAGTCTTATAGATTCATTGTATGATGACCCAAACTTTATCCATGTGCCTGACGTCGCTGCTGGACATCTGTAATGATGTGTACTGCCGGTGCCGGTGCTAAACTGGCTATCTGTAAGCAAAGCAAGTAGCCTGCTATTCATATCTATCTGCTATCCATATCTATCTGCTATTCATATCTATCTACTATTCATATCTATCTACTATTCATATCTATCTGCTATCCATATCTATCTGCTATTCATATCTATCTACTATTCATATCTATCTGCTATCCATATCTATCTGCTATCCATATCTATCTGCTATCTCATATCTATCATCTATCTGCTATTCATATCTATCTGCTATTCATATCTATCTGCTATTCATATCTATCTCTATCATATCTATCTGCTATCATATCTATCTCTATCTATCTATCCTTTCTTCTTTAATTTCCTTTTGGGAATGAATAAAGTATCAGTCTGTCTATCTGTCCTCAGAGAAAGAAAGGCAAACCCACTTTTCTCAGCACTAATCTTAGTACATCTGGCCTTCTGTGTCCATGTGGAGACCAAGCCAGAGTCCCCAGTGCTAATCTTAGTACATCAGGCCTTCTGTGTCCATATGGAGACCAAGCCAGGGTCCCCAGTGCTAATCTTAGTACATCTGGCCTTCTGTGTCCATATGGAGAACAAGCCAGAGTCCCCAGTGCTAATCTTAGTACATCTGGCCTTCTGTGTCCATATGGAGACCAAGCCAGAGTCCCCAGTGCTAATCTTAGTACATCTGGCCTTCTGTGTCCATGTGGAGACCAAGCCAGGGTCCCCAGTGCTAATCTTAGTACATCTGGCCTTCTGTGTCCATGTGGAGACCAAGCCAGAGTCCCCAGTGCTAATCTTAGTACATCTGGCCTTCTGTGTCCATATGGAGACCAAGCCAGATTCAAATCCACACAATTCCTCTTTTCCTGCTTGCATCCCAAGTACAGCTATCAAAGCCACAGATTCGACTTTACTCTTTATTTTAAACCTCCAGCCCCAGCAGTCACTCACACAGTCTGTCACAATTAGCCATAATACTCGCACACACACACACACACACACACACACACACACACACACACACACACACACACACACACACACACACACACACACTGTCACCACTTTCCTGTCACCATACCAACCGCTCAAACTGACAGCTCATGTAAACAAAGTCTTCTTCTGAGGAATTCCATTGAGGGCCCCACCAACTGCCACAAACACACAAATACACACATACACACACACACACACACACACACACACACACACACACACACACACACACACACACACACACATACACACACACAACAAATCACAAAAAAAGCATCTTATGCACAGCATCAATTTAAATATTTGAAGGACAGAAAAATATCATTTACAAGAGCTGCATGAGCAGTTCTTCATTTCATGAAACCTGCAAAAAAGCTGTGTTGTGGATCTGCAAGAGCGCGCACACACACACACACACACACACACACACACAACACACAAATTAGCGTTTCACTGAACAAAAAGTGCTCTGTTGACTCCAGTGTAATTTGTTTGTAATAATCATATGATGAACAGGACTTTCCTAATGGGCTTTCAGTCAGGGCCTCCCTCAGGAGAGGGGGAGAGAGACAGAGAGAGAGACAGAGAGAAAGAGAGAGAGTCAGGGCGTCCCTCAGGAGAGAGGGAGAGACAGAGAGAGAGAGAGAGAGAGAGATAGAGAGAGACAGAGAGGGGGGGGGGGGATTCTGCTGTATAAATGGATTTAATGAAAGCACAAACTGTCTCTTATGTCAGAATGGACTGTAACTCGCATATATTAGCATATATTAGCATATATTAGCATCTTGTTACTGAAGCTTTGTAGTGACACAGAAACAACAACACACTACTTGTGTGAATTTCTGAGTGTGTCCCTCCCATGTATGTTTGAGTGTGTGTGTGTGTGTGTTCCTGCCATGTAGGCTTGAGTGTGAGTGTCCACTGCGCTGAGCTGTGAGCCGTGTGTGTGTGTGTGAGTGTGTGAGTGTGTGTGTTTCATGCATGTTGTCTTAATTAGGCTCTATACTGTTACTGTCTTGTGAGGAGCCTCATGTCTCATTTAGGCCTTTTGTTTCAACTCAACAGAAGCCCTTAATCACCCCAAACCCCCGCCCCTCACACACACACACACACACACACGCTCACACACGCACAGACACCCCTTTTCTAGGATGCCCAGGATCTGAGCAGATGAGTCCAGTACTAGTGCAGGTCATTAACTCACAGCTCTAGAAACAGCCTTCAGAGCAGAGAGAGAGAGAGAGAGAGAGAGAGACTGCATTTCTGTGGCCTAAATAAGGTGTGATTTGAATGGAGAAGAGCTGAAGGATATTTAAGGCACAGCTATTAGTCAGATTAGTGTGGCAGGCAGAGCAGGAGAGGGACGAGTTACGCTTTTAATGAGCGAGGCAGTGACATTTTACACAGCGCCCGCCATCCTAGAACTCATGACAGGCTTACAGAAAGGTTGAAGACACACCAGGACATTGAGGTTAGGAACAATAGAGGAACCTCTTGCAGTCACACACACACACACACACACACACACACACACACACACACACACTCTCTGTCCACAGACTGCAGCTCATACTCTTTCTATCCCTTTTAGTTTCACTCTCTCTCTCTCTCTGTCTCTCACACACACACGCACAGACACACACACACAGACACACACACACACACACAGACCTTCTTTCATTTCATTTCCCCTCTCTTTCGTCTCCCTTGGCTCCCCTCCGGCCTGGGCTCAGCAGGAGCTTCATCTTAATGAACAATTCTGAAATCTAAGATCTATTAGTCAGATCTGCATCTCAATTGCTCTTCATGCTCTTAATATCACTCCAATCAGAGCACTCTTTTAAAGGCCCTGCTTTTAACACCCCTTTGGGCTGCTCTTCTCTCCAAGGCCCAGCCATTAGAAATAGGCATCTATGACAACACCTGCTCTCTCGGTAAGAATGCATACACATATTTGTCTACAATATAGATTAGGAATTATGACATTATGACATTTGTGTGGCATTTAGGTTGGTAGCCTGCTAGTTTTACACCAAAACTCCTTGGCGTTGCTTCAAAATACGTCCAGTACATGTAGCTTTGGTCCAATCTGAGCACAACGCCACACAGGACATACAGAGGGACACAGCAGAACTGTATTACAACTTATGCTCTCAAACCTCAACAGTCTACGTCTATCACAGCAGCTGACACACACACACTCACACACACACACACACACACACACGCACACACACAGAGCTCATCTCTGCTTTATCTCCTTCCTCAAATGAATTCATATGGTTCAAGGTTCCCGTATTCAAATGTGTCATTATTTCATTACTGGAAAGAATGACTCCTATCTCCATCATTTCAATTAGTCCCATGGCCTTGAGTTTAGCCTTGTGAAGCGCAAGAAGAGAGGAGGGGGAGAAGAATGAAAAGAGAAAGAAAAGGGATGAATTGGGTCTTTGCTGTCTGGAGATAACAGCCAGGGCCTTTCTGAAGCCTGATGGACCACTTCAAACTGGGCTCCTTTCATACAAACCACTCAGAAATTCTTTCCAACATTTTTTTGTACTTTTCTTTGTCACATTTATTTAATTAGCCTTATGTAGAGTCAGGAGTCAGCTGCTCTTGTGTGTGTGTGTGTGTGTGTGTGTGGGGGGGGGGGGGGGGTATTTGCTGGGATTTGAATAGAAGATTATTTAAAGAACTGATGGACCTTGTTTGACCTTGAGGGTGAATAACACACTGGACTGTAACTTGTCTCTGCTGTCTGCGGCATGCTTGACTACTGCCAGACAGACTTTACCCAAACAAGACTGGAGTTGATACCAATATCCAGACTACCCAAACAGCACTGGAGTCAATAGCTAACAAGCACTAACCTATGTTTGAAATGCTTTTCTTCTAAACTCTTAACCCACCAAAATCAAGTTTTGTTAACAAAACACAGACAATCTGGCTCAAAATCAACCACTTCTCCAAACACTAGCAGGTTACACAGAGAACATGTAGTCATTCAGAGGATACTGACTTTCAATGCTAACAAGTACTGGCATTTTCTATTCATTTCAAATTAGTCTTTCAAATTTGTATTTCAGATTAGTATCTCAAACCCACAACTTCATGGATTACATTACACTCAAAACCCCGGTTCCATTTACTAACAGTAACCACCAATTATATTTGTGTGATACAGTGATATGTGCAAATTCTAAAATAAGTCATTTCACATTACATAATGAATGTTCCATAGAAATTCACATGCTACGTTATTCCCAGCTAGGTTATTCCCAGCTAGGTTATTCCCAACATGCTTTTACCCTGCAATCACTTTTTTTCAAGACCTCTACATACAACAAAATATCAGTCTGTCGTCAACACCCGTCAACCTACTCAGTTGCAATTGAATTGGAGATGGTTTGTCTATTTTCCCTTTTCTGTTTTTTTTTTCCAATTATCTGTTCAGTGTTTATTCAAGAATGATCATCTATGTCACCATAATGCTGCTGGTTCTGCCAAACTAAGGGTTTTTATGCTGCTGGTTCTGCCAAACTAAGGGTTTTGTTTTCTATTTAAGTTTCTGGACATTAGATTTCCATTTCTGGAGCGCTGTGTTTGAGCATGTGCGAATGAGCCATGTTAGAGACACAAAGGCTTGGTGTTGGCGTGATTCTGGATGTAAAGAAAATGTAAACATTATAGAAATGCATCCATTGACTGCATATAGTGTGAAAAGAGCAGGAAATGCATCAACCATTTGGCCAGAACAGGCAGATGCTGTGCAAATTGGGTTTAGAGTTTTGAAGATGAAACTGATGCTCAGACAAGCGATTGAAAAAAGCTGTAAAAACCTGCAGTCAATAGAAAATGCCACAGCTCAAAGACTCACGAGGACTTACATGAACATGTCTCTCCTATCCTCACGAGGACTTACATGAACATGTCTCTCCTATCCTCACTAGGACTTACATGAACATGTCTCTCCTATCCTCACTAGGACTTACATGAACATGTCTCTCCTCCTCACTAGGACTTACATGAACATGTCTCTCCTCCTCACGAGGACTTACATGAACATGTCTCTCCTCCTCACTAGGACTTACATGAACATGTCTCTCCTATCCTCACTGGGACTTACATGAACATGTCTCTCCTCCTCACTAGGACTTACATGAACATGTCTCTCCTCCTCACGAGGACTTACATGAACATGTCTCTCCTATCCTCACTAGGACTTACATGAACATGTCTCTCCTCCTCACTAGGACTTACATGAACATGTCTCTCCTCCTCACGAGGACTTACATGAACATGTCTCTCCTCCTCACTAGGACTTACATGAACATGTCTCTCCTATCCTCACTAGGACTTACATGAACATGTCTCTCCTCCTCATGAGGACTTACATGAACATGTCTCTCCTATCCTCACTAGGACTTACATGAACATGTCTCTCCTCCTCACTAGGACTTACATGAACATGTCTCTCCTCCTCACGAGGACTTACATGAACATGTCTCTCCTATCCTCACTAGGACTAACATGAACATGTCTCTCCTCCTCACTAGGACTTACATGAACATGTCTCTCCTCCTCACGAGGACTTACATGAACATGTCTCTCCTATCCTCACTAGGACTTACATGAACATGTCTCTCCTCCTCACTAGGACTTACATGAACATGTCTCTCCTATCCTCACTAGGACTTACATGAACATGTCTCTCCTCCTCACTAGGACAAAAAGTCGAATTGATTTTAAAATACTCCCCCACAAACCTCTCGTGTGTCATGCTGTACAACTCTCTCCCTTTCTTTTTTCTCTCTCTCTCCCTTATATATATATATATATATATATATATATATATATATAGATAGATAGATAGATAGATAGATAGATAGATAGATAGATAGATAGATATTTACAACACATTTACAACCCAAATGATCAGTGAAGTACAAAACTGGCCGAACTCATTTACTACCTCTGTCCTCACCCCACAATCATCCCCTGCCTCTCACTGGTGGACTCCTGTCACCTACTCCCCCTGAGTGGACTGCGACCATCTTCACAGGAGGCCCATGCCAGGACCGACTCTCTTTCCTGGAGGCCCTTCTTAGACGCCCATGGCAGGACGGACTCTCCTTCCACAGGCCCCACAGCTGACCCCTCCTCGCAATGATACTGTCGAAATGGACCCTCACAATGCTAGTCCTACGCTTGATCTCACTCCTTGACTTCATCATTATGTATGGCTGCTACTACTCTGTCCTGCCATAACTTGACAACGACCGATAGCTTGTCTACCATATAATGTTGTGGGACAATATTTTGGAATTATTATGATGCCCAGCTAAAACCCTGGACAAATTGTAGTCTATCAAGTGAGTAAGAAACAGAAAGCAAGAGAAAGTTCACTAGCGATGTGCTTTAGGCTAAAGCCTACAATGTAAGAAAGAAATACAGCTCAAGTCCATGGAAAGTGAAGTACCTTCTTTAATGCGATGACTAGCAACTCAAACATCTAGCAAGCTGTAACTAGCATGTTGAGCTAACTCTTGCTGCTTCCTGACATGGATGAAGCTGTTTTTAATCTGTGGATGGATTTATTGGACAACAAAAGTAAAAGAGAGAGTTGGTGTTTGTTTTAAATTAGCTGTGTTCGCCCTTTCAAAGTGCAAAATGCAACATAAAGGTACCTAACCTGTAATCATTGTGTGAGCTGGTTTGCTCTCCTGTCCTGAAGGGAGCACTTTGCTATCTACCTTAGCAGCTAACTCCACACAGCTTAGTTGTCATGTTAAGTTAGGGACTGCTTTGTGAACACATTGTATGATGGTGGTGATGAAATGAAGTGAAGTAGCCTTCCCATGCAGGGTTGACTTTTGGGTGACATAGGCGCATGGGGCTGGCAGTCCTACAAGGTGTATTATAGCTGTCCTATGTATCATAGCTGTTCATAGAAAGAGCGTTGACTAGCAGAGCTCAGTTGTTTTTGACTGTGTGAGGAAGTCTACCAGAAATACAGTTAGGGCCATAAAGCATGTGTTTAATGTGCTTTGTTGGTGTCCATAGTTACAGTCAGATTGTTATGACAGCCGTTGTTCTAACATCTTGTGAACAGCATTGTTGTTAGCATCAGATCTTGTAAACAGCATTGTTTTTAGCGTCAGATCTTCTTGTAAACACCTCTGGAACTCTGAACTCGATGCCCCCTGGTGCTGTGGCCCTCTGCAGTCCTGATAGATGATGGAAGATTTGTCACTGCTCAGAGTGCCCAAAGTAGATGGTTCCTCTCCATGATGACCAATCACTGCTCAGTGTGTTCAGAGTGGATGGTTCCTCTCCATGATGGCCAATCACTGCTCAGTGTGATCAGAGTGGATGGTTCCTCTCCATGTTTTAAAATCTATGGGCCCCTGCAAAGTTGAGCAGTGATGGTCACGTGTTGACCAGCAGAGATAATCGTGTATTAAAAATCTCAGCATATTGGGCTCTTTCTGCTGGATTTCCTGTGAGTGTGAGTGTGTGTGTGTGTGTGTGCGTGTGTGTGTGTGCAGTTTTGCCACTGGGACACTGAGTAAGTTGTTTGTTCACCTTCATTACTGAAACTGAATGAAATAAAAACAAACTGACAGACTTCAAGAGGAAAAACAAAACAAATAGTCATGGCAAAAAAACAACAACAACAAAAAAAAAACATTCTGCTTTTTGTTGTTGAAGAAAGTTCTATAAGGTGATACATTTACTCCCTGTACACCTTGTTTCACAGCCCTGCATTACACACACACTCATATACACACACACACACACACATATTCTCCATTCATACCCCAGCACTCTCCATCTGACAACTGTCATCGCTTTCAGTCCTGCTATGTTTCTTTATTATTTGTTCTCCTGGATACATTTGAGAGAGATAGTGTGTGTGTGTGTGTGTGTGTGTGTGTGTGTGTGTGTGTGTGTGTGTGTGTGTGAGTGTGTGTGAGAGAGAGAGAGAGAGAGAGAGAGAGCAAGAGAGAAACAAGGTTTTAATTCTGTTTCATACTCACTTGTTGTTGATCCACACACACCAAACAAATGTTCGACATGTCAGAAAAGTGTTGTCAGTAAACCTCTTGTGTGACTAAGCCTTGTCAGCTGGGAAAAAGGAGTGAGAACATCTGAACTTCTCCCTCTCCACTGGAGTCAGAGATGGAGACAAAACAATTGGACAGGAGAGGAGGGAAGGAGAGAAGCAGAGGAGGGGAGAAAAAGAGGGTAGAAAAGAGGAGAGGTGGAACGAAGAGGAGAGAAGAAAGCAGAGGAGAGGTAGGATAAGGAGAAGAGAGGAGAGGAGAGGAGAAGAGAGGAGAGGTAAGGTGTGTCCTTATGTCTGCCACATTCAGTTTGAAGGATCTCCAAGGAGAGCAGATGAATGCGTCTTTCTATTTACTTCCTCAGACACCAAGGCATCAGTCATTACACTCACACACACTCTCCTCAGATGTACTCTCTCTGTCATCTCTTTCCCCATCCTACTCTAAATGCTGATCTTGCTCTTTCCAGCTCCCATCCAGCATCCACATCTTATTTGGCTCCCAATCACAATTCCTGCCTTCCTGTATGGGAAAAACACGCCTCAAACCGAGGAGCCACTAGCAGAGGACAAATTCTGTCAAATGAAATTGATTTGTGTGTCAGGTGGCACAGCAGCCTAAACACCTGAGGGAAACAAGCTTGATTTCTCATCTATCATTTGGTAGAAAGAAAAACAAGATTTGTGTAACAGAGAAGACACACTGAAACACACAGTGAGGTGAGGCACACACTAACCCAGAGCAGTGATGCACACACACACACACACACATTGAGGTGAAGCACACACTAACCCAGAGCAGTGGGCTGCCTGATACAGCGGCTCTCAGGGAGCAGTGAGGGGTTAGGGACCTTACTCAAGGGAGCAGTGAGGGGTAAGGGGCCTTACTCAAGGGAGCAGTGAGGGGTAAGGGGCCTTACTCAAGGGAGCAGTGAGGGGTTAGGGGCCTTACTCAAGGGAGCAGTGAGGGGTTAGGGACCTTACTCAAGGGAGCAGTGAGGGGTTAGGTGTTTCGCTCAAGGGCACTTCACCTGTGGTCCACTGGCCGGGGTTCGAACCAAAACCCTTCCTTCAGGTTCCAAGCCCAAATCCAGAAGCCCTAACTGCTGTCCCCAAAAGGAGGCCTTGTGGAGCCCGTTGTTCACACACACATGCACAGATTTAACAAAAACAACCCAAGGATTTGAAATCCTTTATTTTAAAATGTATATTAGCAATAATTGTTTTGCAGTACTGAATTAAACATGGAGAGCTGATGTTGGTACTGAGCACATCTGGAGTCTAAAGGAACATGCCAGTGAGTGAGCTCCGCTCAATACTCACTTCTGATTGGACAACAGGTGCCATTGAGTGTGTTCAGCCCCATACTCATTTCTGATTGGACTACATGTGCCAGTGAGCCAGTTAAGCCAGATACTCGTGCATGCTGGGCAGGGAAGCACCCAGGGGTTCCAGGATGTGAACACAATGTAGGTATAATATGGGTGACCAAGACAGAGAGCAGAGACAGAGACTTGGGGCCAAGCACCACGGCAAACACATCTGCCAGTTTGAGACTTTTAGAAAGGTGGTGTTACAACCCAGGCTCATATGGGTGCGCACACACACAGACACAGACATGGAGACACACGGACGGACGGACGCACGCATATATGGTTAAGGTAGCTTTTCAGAGATGGGGTATGGTTAAGGTAGCGTGTCAGAGATGGATTATGGTTAAGGTGGCCTGTCAGAGATGCACACACATGTCAGTGTGTGAGCGTCAGTCCCGTACAGCATTTTTGCAGATGTACACCTTAACAGACGACCTCTGTCTCTCTCATCGTCAATTTCAGCATTAAAATGAAAGCTTCTTGCAAGTAAAGTGTCACATATCAACTGTGCTTGATAGAAATGTGG